>JACDJE010000093.1:119516-173796 GCA_016647715.1 Pavo muticus | reverse complement strand
TTTTTTTTTTGGTAACAGATCATTTCTGATAACTTCTTTCAACTTAGTTTTCTCACAATGTCAGGTTCCAATGCAAGATACACTTCTTTGCCCTGGATACCTACCAGCTGACAAATTTCAGGCAGTGAAGTTCGGGCTGTAACTGTTAGATGTGATGTGCTGATGTGTAGATAAACTCTTAGTCTCTTAGTGACCGTGTTTCAGAAGAAAAGGTAGCCATGTATTCTGAACCACTGGAACTACAAAGCCAGTAGAAACTACTAATGCTCTGAATGTGAGCTGTTCTCACCTGCTTTATCTACCCTTGCATTACCAAAGGAGCGTATGAGACAGTGCTCCATTCAAAAGCCATGACTCCTCTGCTTAAGAGCAACCTGAGCTGAGAAACCTCAGGTTTGACTTTCTGCTGCTGGCCAGACCAGCTGGACAAGATTGCTTTTAAAGTATGTAAAGTCAGGAAGGTTTTGATCAGCGATCCTTTCTGTATGAGTTTGAAATCCCACAGTCCATGATGATTTAGCAGTGAAAAGAAAAGTGGTAAAACAGTTACTTCTTGAAAATCATGCATGAAGAACAAGCCAGAAAATATGATTTTATGAGCTACATAGATGTGGTTTTTCTTTGCTATTTTCCTTCTTCTCTTTAAGATTGAGGTGAGCCATTCGATTGATAGAAGCCAGTGCTCCTCTACAGAGCTAATAATCCACCAATGCTGTTCTTTCTAGCAATTTATCACTTATAGGTCTCTTGATCTCCTAATTGTTTCTATTTCCTAATCTGATAAGGACATTTTCTTTATTGTTTTATTAGGTTAACAAATGATCTTTTTTTGTTACTTGTGTGATATCTATGGATAATAAATCTTGAGAGAAACAAACACTAAGGTTCTTTTCTTGTTTATTTACTGAGAAAAAAACAGCCCTGAAATTTTGAGGTTTTTTTAATCTCTAATCTTCAAAAAATGAGCGACCTGATAGGCTTCTATACTTTTCCTTTTCCCTATTTACATAATCTTTATTCTGTGAGGATTCTCAAGATCTGAAGAAAACAATGTTTGTATGTAAAATTGATTGAACACAGATTGAATAACTTTAGAAAACGCACTAAGTGATTAGTGTGTATTTTATTTCTATTTTGTCATATATAACATAGAGTAATGACATTCATTTATCATTTTCTGAGATCTTAGATAATCCTTATATTTTTATCTTTTAAAAAACAAAAACTATTTTTCTTCTGTTCTTACCTCTATGTGGAAATGCCCTATTTCTTCCATTTTTTAGTTACTTTTTTCATTTTTTTTTCTTTTTGTAACAGTGATTTTTCTTTGGTTGGAATCTTTAAAACACTTAGGATTATATTATATCAATAATTTTACAGCATTTAAAGTTCCAGCAAAGATCTTCCTACATGACAGAGAACAATTTTAAATTTATGTCAATCCTTGACGCGTTCATTTATGGTTGTGATCACCTTACAGTTTGTCTACTTCTCCAGTATGAAAATATGTAGAAAATATAATCAGAAAGTATGAATCAAAAACTTCTTAAAGCAAGTAGTGTAGTACAGGAGACTTTTATAAACTTATAAACAGGCATGTTGTGATAAAAATCACTTAAGTTCTTGCTGCCCTGGTCTCATTGACAGTTGTTTTTACATACAATTTTTACACACCTTGATGTCATTTTTTTTTTTTTTTTTTTTTAAGACATCTGCATGGATCAGGGATAATAGAAAGCAGAGGAGGCAATATTACTTTTTGAATTCAGGTCAGCTCTTGTCTTCACACATTTTAACCACATGGTGTACTGCAAGTTATAAGGTTTCTGGATGTTACTAGACATAGTACATGACAAAAAGTGAGATAATCGTAGATAAATATTCTCTGGAAAGCCTTGCATGGCACAGTTTTAATGTTTAAAGATGATGTACTCTGATAAAAAAAAATAAATAAACTGAACAAAAAGATTTTACATGATTTAATGAATTGTCTTAAGTAAAAAAGAACCTGGTATTGTACAGCATGAAAGAAAAGGAAGCTTAGTTGATAAGTAATATCTGCTCTGCCTTAGTTTCCACAGGCACAATGCTAGTCACATCGCTAAAATTAGCAACAGAATGTACAGAAGTAGAAATTTGCAAGTGAATTTCAGGTTGGAATTGTAAAGTGAGAAGCTTGAGTAATTTTACCAAAAACAAACTCCTATTGACATTTGTTCTGACAAATCTCTTCCAAGCAAGAAACTAAGGATGAAGGAGAAGAAAGTTTTACAGTGTGAAAAGTCAGGGAGGGAATCAATACTTGTGAGAAACAGCTTTTAGTGTTGGACTTGAAATAATATTTTACTTTCATTTTTCTGACCCTTCTCCATTCCTGAATAAACTGAGGTTAAGAGACAGACAGAAGCCATTGGTTTCCCCCCCTTGCTCCTCATAGAACAACAACAACAGCAAAACAAAAAACATCAAACGACAACAACAAAAACACAACTCAAACCTTATTTCCCTTATTCTGTTACGTTATAATTATAAAAGTGTATGGAAAATTTGAGGCAAAATAGATAATTTTGTCAAGATCATTTTAATATTTGAAAAATTATTTTGGTTCAGGGCAAACAGGTGTCCCAGCTTGAGTAGGGGGTTGAAGACTTGGATCAGGTGACCTCCATAAGAACCATTTAACCTCAACCATTCTGTGGTTTTAGGAGGACATGGATCTCAGTTACCACAGTGATTTCTTCACATGGCAGATAGGTGGCAATTAGACAAAAACAAATGCCTACTTTGAAGCTTGAAGTGTCGTAAGTCATTGTTATTCATGACTACAGATGCCTTTAAGTGAATTTTCCAGAAAGCAGTTCAAGACCAATTGCTCAGCCGGTAAGCACTCTTTCCCCAGATAGTGTGACCTGTCTCCCAGTTGGTCTCATGCTGCCAGCTCCTGCTGATGAATTCTCAACTTACTCTGATGGTCTTTGGGCTGAATGAGCACCCATGAAGTATCAACACTGCCCTGTGAAGTGTCAGATCTGAAGTCATGTTCCTTGTTGCCAACTGCAGAAAGTCATGCTCCACTGCGGACGTCCAGCCAATATTTAATTGAATAAGATTCAGGCTATTTTATACTGTGAAAAAGAATGATCTTGATGTCTTTACTCTGAATATCTATGCTTTGAAATGCTGCAAAGCATTTCAGTCAGTGTTTTGGTTGAGGTTGGTGAAGCCAAATATGTATAGCAATTGATGTGATCTAAATTACTTCATGAAGTTCTACTGCGTGTCCTGAAAGGAAGATTCTAGGAGGATCTGAACTTCAGTGGAGTTTCTCAAGTTACAGACTGTTAAGATGAAACATTTTGAAATTGTTTTGTATATTTTTCAGACAATTGTGCCAATGTTATTAACAGAATAGATTCAGATTTTGTGTGGAAGATTAGGAAGATCTTTCTTCTCTTTTGAGTATTTTCTTGCAAGCTGACATTCTTGTTGTTCCTGAAAGATTATTTATTCTTGCAAGCTATACAAATGATCAGTAGCAACACACTTAAGAGTTTTTTTAATGTGAACTCATTGGTTCATATGCTTATGGATTTCTTAGTTTTAACAACAAGAAAATACTTGATCAGAGAACACACTTTATTTTAAATTCAGAAAATTATGAGAGTAACTACTCTGACAGAGTATACATTTGGAAGTGATAAACCTGTCAGTAAACAAAAAGGATAAACCAGTTTCGTAACACTCTGAGTTGAATATTCTAGGTTATTAAAAGAAATCAAGGTAAAGTTTTGTTCTAATATAACTAGGAGCTCTTTCAGATTATTGGTTTTAATGCTTGTGTCATTTACCAGTTAAGTAATTCCAAACAACTTGCCATACTGTCCCTACTGGAACATTCATAGGGGCTATTCCCATTTAAATTAGTTAGAAACTTTTGAAATCTGAAGAAAAGAAGATTTAAAGAGAGCCATGGCTGCTAAGAGTTTATGAAAGAGGCTTTCATCTGTTTTCCCACTCTTCCTTGTTTTCTTCCTTGTTTTCTTCCTTGTTTTCTTTCTCTCTTCCTTCCTTCCTTCCCTTTCTTTTTTTCTTTTCCTTCCTTCCTTCCTTCCTTCCTTCTTTAATTGTTGCTTTGTTTCAGCCTCATTCAAAAGCTTAAACGTTATGTACTTTCATAACCCCCCTTCCTCCTGACTTGCGGAAAATCAGACTCCATAACCACAAAGTGGTTATAAAGCAGGTATATTTTTATTACAGTGCTGCACACACATGCTGGGTGCAGAGGGAGTACCCCTCCTAGCCTGTACACCGCAAAGGGACAGTTTAAGGATATTTATATGCCTCAGGGAGATAGAAAAGCCTGTATACTTGTAGGTGGAGGAAGTGAACAAAAGCATTCATACTTCTTCCTTAAGACAAAACAACAACAACAAAATGTAGTCAGCATTTTGTTTCTATGATATGATACGCATGGACTGTATTAGGCTTGTATCTTGTGAAATTTTACACATTTCTAAGTGGTCATAAAGGGTAAGCATCCACCAGGTTTTTATGTCAGTGGTTTCTTTTTTTTTCTTTTTTTTCCTTTATTAGCTTTTTAACAATAACAAAGAAGGTGAACACAGTTGATAAAAAGTATTATTAAGCTTCTAGGTAAAAGAATGTCAGCTTTCAAAGCAGTGATTGCTGATTATAGAGTTTTATACAAGTTATAAAACTCATATAACTGAAAGTTTTTCATAATATATTAATTTTGGTATATAATACTACTAAACAGATATGTTAAGATGGGTTTCTTTTTCTTTCCTTTTGAAGATGTGGAAGAAGTGAAGCTGGCTGAAAATCATTAAAAAAAAAAAAAAAAGGATTCTGTTGGCAACAAATGTAATACAATAGTAATTAAACTGATACCTTTTTAAAATTAACAACAATTGAATATATTAATGTTAACTTGGATATTTTATATATTTTTATCAACTTCATTTAGCTTTCTGAAGGAATTTATATGTTTTATCAAGTAGCTCAACAAGTAGTTCAGAAATCTTTTATTAATACAACTAATGAGAAAGTTCATTGTGGCTCTATAGTATATTCAGAGAACGATGAAGTATTTAATCTTTAATGGGGTAAAAAGATATTAAAAACAGAATGATAGAGCTTTGATCCTTTAATATGGTTCAGATATGCATATTAAAAGAAACCCTGGAAATCATTTCAGAGCTCTAATTTTACTGTATTTCTGTGCCCACAGCTAACCCCAACATGTTACTGTCTTTTCCCCACCATTTTAGTTGGAAGGATCTGAGATTTAGAATTAAAATTTAAAAAAAATTAGTAATCCAATTTGTGACAGTTGAGTGACAAAACTAATTAACTACTTGAAGACAATCCTCAAGAATAAAGTAAGACTCTAAGATTTGAGAGAAAGAAAACAAGAGTTCCCCTGAATCCTGAGTCACAAAAACATTGGACTTTGTCAGACAAATTCTGAATATTTTCCACTTTAAATTGTACTTCCATTAGATTTGAATTGGGAAAGGAATACATGTAAATAGCCTTCTAAAATAAATGTTATGTTTAGAACTTACAATGCTTTAATGAGCTGGCTGCCTCCTAACATCTTATTTTGAGCTTGACAAAATAGTCTTTCTAAATCTATTAAGGAAAAAACTCCGTTTTCCTTGCTAAATCACATATATAGCTAATGAAATCAGTATTTTACTGATTTTTGAAGTTACTTATTGCCCACAACTTTTTTGGTACTTCTTTTAAAAGTGAAGTCTAACTTGTTCAGTGGTCCCAGTACATTTCAAATGCACAGTGTGCATTCACAAATACATAGTTGCACAAAGTCATCAGAACACAGATGATGACATAATAAAGGGAAAAAAAAGTTATGACTGTATCTATTTATAAACTGATAGTTACTGTTTAAGAATATGAGAGAGTTGTAGCACCTGATCTCTGTCAGATTTTGCAGTTCAAAGTTAAAAGTGTTCAAGGAGATAAGGTAGGTGGCTAACACACTGCAGTAAATTTTCGTATAAAATATTTATTTTGCTCTATTTTTAACAAGATTACAAAAATCAGCTATGTAATGTAAAACCTCAGTCTCCTACCAGGAGATTTCATACTCCTACAAGTATGAAAGTATTTCATACTTTCCAAGTTGCATGTAGAGAATAGAGACATGGGAAATAAGGATAAATCATATTAGTTATGATTCTTACTGCTTTAATTATTCAACATGACCATGTAATTCTGTTTTTAAAATACTCTGGTACAGAAACATTAAAAGAAGACTGAAGTTAGAGGACAACGAATAGATGACATTTATGAATTGTACTGATACATCACTTAGGAAGCAGTCTGCTTAAAGTTAATGAGTTAAGAATAATGGTAGAAGGACCAGGGGAAAGGAAAATATTTTGACATTTATATGCATCAAAAGAAGTGTTCAAAGCTTGCATACTGACTCAGTTTGGGAGTTTTTTGTTTTGTTTATTTTTCCTTTCAGAGGGGTTTTCTTGTGTTCTTCCTAGCAGATATGAGGAAGATATTTCAGGGGGATCAGTGTCTTAGTCCATGGGCATCTGTGCAGGTCATACCAACCTTTGTGCTTTCACAGTCACTGCAGTTGTGGAAGCTGAAAAAAAAAAAAGTTTATTTTAAATTTGAATTTTATTTTGTAAAAGTTAAGATATTCTGATTTGATTTGATTAATCAGAATGTGAATAATAAGGACACAATATTATTTTTAAGGTGCTGTCCCGCTCCAATTTGTAGGAGGGAGAAGAGATTCTTTTTTTGATATATGCATACCTGACGGTGAGATTAAGACACAACAGGTCGAATGTTAGCCCAATCAGTTTATTACAAATCCTAGTTGCTTAGGAGGGAAGATGGGAGATAGAAAAGAGATAGGAAATAAAAAGCAAGGAGCCTTCATAGAAAACAAGAAAGAGATAGTCACCACCGTGGGTTCAGCGAGGTTCGTAGCAGGTCCGTTGTTCTCAGGAACTTGTCTGGTCACCGCGGGGGACGGGAGGAAGCCAGGAAGCTTCACAGCAAGCAGGACCCAGGAGGGGGTTCTTCCAAAGAGGTTTTCCCCTCAGGGAATTCTCCGTCAAAGGTTTCTTTGGGAGTTCTTCTCCAAAGTCCTTAGTTTAGTGAAGGCCTTTTTATCCCCCATTTCTCTGGGTTTTTTTTCTTCTTTTCTCTCTTAGTGTGACATACCTGGCCCAACAGATAAGCCAGCAGGGAGTGGTGCCTTTGTTGCCATGCACAAGCATTATCGCTTTTTGCAGTGGTCAGCTCCTTCAAGCCGCACCCCGGAAAAGGTCTGCTTGTCCCGCTTTTGCTTATCTTTACAATCATGAGCAGAGGTACTGTGGCACGGTAACACCTACCACTTGCCCCCATAGATAATTTGCAGTTGTCAGTTAGAGTCTTATCACCAGAAAGGCCTCACGAAGCAAGCTTTGAGGCAAAAGAGAAAAACAGTTTTGTCTTTCACAGGTGCTTCTTGAGTCTCACCGATATCTACAGAACCATTGTGAGCCAGAAGTTTCCTCTAAACCTATTCCCAACACAACTTGGGATCCCAAGCAGAGAAGACCAAATGTTCTCATTCCACCCACTTGTGTGAAGAATGCCAGTCCGCTTCAATAAATGTAGGTAAAATGATTTCTGCATTGTTAACAAATTAAATGACTTAGAACCTTTGTAAAATAAATACATAAAAAATTATAATAGTCTAAAATAAGAGCTAGTTTTCAAATCAAAATAAAAAAGTATTGATCTATGCAAACTATTGATAGTCTCCAAACAGAATAATTTGCCTTACTTCTTGTATTTCTTCAAACTTTAGATGGATTTTCACATTCAATGTACTAAGTTAGTGAGTTGAAACAGAAGACAATAGTAATCAGGGAGCAGAAGAGGATATCCATAGAAGAGATCAATACTAAAGAGAATTCACCTGCCAGAAATCTCAGAACTCTCAGTGAAGTCAGTAGAGATGCCTGCATAAATGTAAATACACTTTCCTTTCAAAGAACAAGTAATCTTTCTGTAAATGGTTCTATTGTGTTCATAATCTTCATATTTCTATACAATAAAAAGAGAGCAGAAATATTCTGTTAGGGCCTTATAACTTTTAGAAACTGAGGAATTTAGACATAAATTTTTACTACTTCTTTTATCAATGAGTATAGGAGATAAAAGGAAGAAGGTTTGGACAGCTCTAATTCTCTTAAGATGTTAATGAAAGATTTAATTAGCAATAGCAGCATTGTTGAATAATAAATCAATTAATCTCTCCTGCCCTTGTGAACCTTTTAAAACAACACAATTAATTAACTGAAAACTTCTGTCACTTAATCATTGCCCAACAACCCTGAATTATCCTGTGATGCCGTAGTGTAAAAAGACAGTTTTGATTTTCAGAATTGCCCTTCTAGCTTGAATTAATTTACACTGGTTTTACAGATTAATTTAAGATAGATCTTCTGTTTCTTAGTTTGAAATTTGAAAGGACTCCTTCTCCGATATGCTTGTTGATTAAGAACTGTCTTTGAGATATGTATTTTTATAAATACATAGGGAATTTATACATAATGTTTTTAGTAATGTAATAAGATGTGTAATAATTTGCAATTGTCAGTTAGAGTCTTATCACCAGAAAGGTCTCACGAAGCAAGCTTTGAGACAAAAGAGAAAAACAGTCTTGTCTCTCACAAATAGACAATATACACCTTTATATTGTTCATCTTGCAGTATATGTCCACAGTATTGCTAATCCAATCACAGCACACTTCTGTACTGAAGGTGCCCGTGTGAAGGGGACACCTCTATATCTAATTTCTTAATTTGGGAGTGTGGTAATTGCTTAGCATTGTTTTACTTGACATTTCTCACAAATCAAAACACTCAGAAATGTTTGAAGTGGAAGACAAGTGCAAAACTTGTCTTAACGCTGTGTATTCAGTGTTAATCTGCTTAAAGAATGAAGGAAGGAGTAAGGAGATGAATCTGTTAATCACCCGTCCAACTTTCAGAGTGCTTCCTGTGTGTCCTTCAGTGCAGCCTTTGCTTGTTCACGGAGTTCATTCATTTATAAAAATAGGTCAATAAATCATCAAAGTTAATCAGGATGTGGTGGGTACTTTCAGAGAGGTGTTGTTATTAATAGATATGTTTTTCTATCTTAGTTCTCTTCTTATTTAAAGATTAACATGCTAAACACGTCGTTATTTTGAACACTTAATGTGCCTTCCAAGATTACCATTGCTATGTCTAAGATCATAATGTGTGACAACTGCAGCCAGACTCTACAAAGGTCGGTGGATGTTTGGATTGCTTTTTTGCCTTTATGGTGATAATGATTAGTCTCTCTCTACTGCTTGGTGTGTATGTGGAGGGTTAAGGTGCGTGTAAATTTAAAACAAAAATTCAGAAATATGTATTTTTAAGGAAATAATATTGCTGGCAAAGTTGGCTTTGCTGGCACTGTTTATAAAAGCACAGGTATGTGATAAAATATTTTGGGTTGAAAGAAATTTGTTCCCTGGTTTTGAGTGGTATAGCTTTTTCTTATTTATTCTGTCCCTTATGAAGCACATCCCATCTTTAATAAATTATTTTCTCAAAGCTAATCAAAACTTTCTTTAGTCACTAAAAGCAATCCAAAGATTTTCTGCTTATCTTGGTTTTTGTTTTGGTCTTAAAAATATAGCATTTTCACTTCACTAAGGTAAATGCACTGTAATTAATACTATATGCTGCATTTTATGTGCAGATTTCAGATTGTGTTCTCAAATCTGGAGTGAGGAAGTGATGCTCCGAATGTCTTGGAGGAGAACATAAAATGTTTTACTACGAAGAACTAAACCAACATGTGCCACATTGACACAAGCAATCACATGAAGTCTCTTGTGCCAGGCAAACTCCCTAGTCTGAAAGATGAGTTATAAATCTCATTCATGAGAATGTAATGAACTTGTTCCTCTAGTATGTCAACTAGAATGAGACAGAACATCTTGCTTATGAGAAGTTTCCTAGGACTGTCAGGCTAGAATTTACTTGAAAGAGGATGTGCTAAGGTATAATTTGTGTCAATCAAATTACACACAAAATTTTCAGTAATTTATATGATAAAAATGTAAACATTTTTATAAGAGTTCATCTTCTGTTTGTTAGGTGATTTCATCCCTCTAAAACAAAATGTTAATATACAGAATACTTTCTCAACTCCAAATAATTATTATAGTACTTCATACTCATTACACTAATATGGGCATTTCTCAATTATTAGTATAAGGCAATAAAAACAGAAGTAAATCATTCCAAAATATAATGGCCTTTAGACTAATCGACTGAATTAAAAACAACATATCAATAAAAAACTAACCGACAGATGAATTATTGTGAATTGATATACCTGTAAGTAAAGACAAATAAAAAGACAGTTCAGAAAGGTGTCAGAAGTGATTGCTTTAAATGTTATTTTTTTTTTTCTCACAATAAGGCAGTGTTAGAATATTAAATGTGGATTGAAAGTTACTACATTTATGTCAAACATACTAGAATAACTTACTAGTTTCATAGTGCTATTTTCTAGAAAACTTAAAGCTTTTTGTTAAACTTGATCATTTTTTCAGTTAAAGGAAATTCAAAAGATTACTGTGTTGATAACCAAATCAGAGAAGTTTCGAATATCCCTGAGAACTGAGAATAAATATGTGAGGCAACTGATCCATTAAGAAAATTCTATTAGCTAGTGTAGATTTTCATTTTATTTCTAGCAAGTCTGTGGGTGGGCTTTTATTGTATTCTTTTTTTCACTCTTTAATTGGCTCTGTGTTTCAGCTGCTGAAGGTACTAAAGCAAAAACACTGCTAAGCAGACGTTGTACCAGAAATGAGTCTATTTCATTAAACATATTCATCTCATTTAAGTGATTTACGGCCATTAAAAAAAGTTGTTACTTAAAACCTTCTGCAGACACATGAATTCATTTTTCATAAAGCAAATATATTTCACTTAATAAAATGTAAAGCTTAGATGCTGTCAGAAGATAAATGATAAACTCTATTCTCCTAGTATGAGATAACAATCCATTTGCATGAAAATTCTCATTTTTATATGAATGGTAGTATATAAATGCTTAGTTGAAATGGGTAGGGATTGGAAGTCCTGAGGTGAAGAGGCTTGCCTAGTTTGATTGTAATAAATTCAAGTCTAATGCACTGGTTACGAGGCAGCTTCTGATACTTTTGTGAATCTTTTTTTCTCTATTTTGTTTGTCTGAATCTAACAATCTATTGCCCATCAGATGCTTAGAATTTCTATTTAATCTCAGATTTCATTGAGTTTGTTATAATACTTTGAAAAATTTTTGAAGCATTCTGGAAGACAGGCCTAACCTGATGGTCTGTGTAATGCTATGGTGACAATGAAGCAAGACATGAAACGTTATCATATGGACATAACAGAGAGCCACAGAAAGAATCTATAGCTTCCTCCACTCTGTTTTTGCATCATAAATCTCAAACAACTCCCACTAGATGTTCCAAGCATGAATTTAGCAAATGCAAGCAGTGCTTCACCAACACAATTGACTTCTGGTGATATGAGTTACTCTGTGGATAAATGGAGTGCAGTAGATACTGTTTACTTTTATTAGTGTACCTACTCTTCATTTAAGTCTCCTTTGGAAAGTTTATACTGCCCTAATATTCAAACTAGTTACTTTTCAGAAGAATATTTTCTGAATATTTCATATAATTGTCCTTTTAGCTTTTTTGTTTTGCTTGTTTTCATTATCTGTGATACAAAACCTGAATTGTCAATATTTATACCATTCTTCTTCATGATTTTTTTTTAAAGAGCAAATTATTACTATTATGAAAATGATATCTCTTGGAATTGTTCTTTAATGAAGTTTCCATTAAGCACTTTTATCAATAATCAGTGTTAAAATCTTAGAAACAACTAATTGTATGATATTGGTTTTAAACCAATGTAGGTCCTGTATGATATTTAGATGAACTGGCTTTGGTAATTCAGAACTTAGAGGGCACTTCTCAATGTGACAAATGCAATAAAGCTGGAAATTGTGTTATTCTTATCTCATTTTCACAGCCTTTTAAAAATTCTTATCTCATTCATGAGATACTTCATTAAACATCTGAATGTATGAGGGCTGCTCCGAAAGAAATGCCTCCTATTTTTGTTATGTTGACCCACAACATCAAAGGCAGATGGTGGTGGTATGACAGTAGAGGTAGAACCTTCCCACCAGTATTCCATTACATTTTGTTGCCATGCAACAAATGGTAGCAGAGGGGCAGTCTGACCAATTGGCGTGTAACGTGGTACTGTGTCTGAAGCAAAGGTGTGTCACTGAATTCTTCCATGTGGAAAACCTTGCACCCATTGACACTCACTGACAATTACTGAATGTTTATGGAGACCAAACAGTGGATGTGAGCACAGTGAGGTGGCGGAGGTGTGTTTCAGCAGTGGTGACACCAGCAGTGAATTACCTCCATGGTGGCAAATTTTTATGAGTGCTGCATCAAGCTCTTGTTCATTGCTGCAAAACCACATAGCTAATGATAATGACTATGTTGAAAAAGTGTTTATAGATAAGAATTTGCTCTCTCAAATAGCATTATAGTTTTCTTTGCATCTGTTGTAATTTCCATGGAAATAAATGGGAGGCATTACTTTGAGGGCATCCTTTATTACATCTCTAGCATAGTCTTTTCTTTTTTTTTTTTTTAATAATTTACCTATGTGGTCATCAAAATTTGATGTTGTATTTCCTGCTGTAGACTCTTAAGAGGGCCAGTTGGTTCAGCAAAATTTGAGTATTCAGAAGAATTGGACAGTATTTGTGAATAGAATAAATGCTGGTCACTTGTGTTTTAATTATGAAATATTAGTACATAGAATACATACTGAATGAAGTTTCATCTGAATCTAATTACATCATGTAATTAAATATTGATTGAACTTTTTTTAGTGACTGACAGAACAGAGCCATCACTTCCTAAGTCATTTCTTGCTTGAGGGAGGTTTTATGCTAAAGCCGTGATTAAGTATAGTCTCCATCAGTTCTAGACTAACCTAATTATATCTGACCAAAACTAGAGCCATTGTGAATGTCTACGCCTGTTTACATAAGCATGGCCTCTAGCCCAAAGTATTCACTCTTACTGTGGCATTCTGCCACGTTTCTTACAATATTATAATCCTTACTGCTGAAGTCTGTGGAGTCCTAAAAGTTGTATAACACTTTAAAGTGTAATATATAACCCTACTTCTCTGTCAGATTAATGAGAAATAAACATCATAATTTCTCTCTGGTTTTATTTAATTTCTTCCTAGAGCATTATTGCATGATAATTTCAAAGAACTTATACATTTGCTCATAATACAAGCTCCTTATTACTTCAATACTTGCATCTTTTCAAGCTTTGTGATGGACAGCACACCACTCACTTAACAATATTTGTTTTTAATCTTTGAATTTATCTGTTTACGATACTAGTTTTTTAATGCATGACAGATACAAAATAAATCCTAAATTGTATTGGGTCAAGTGAAGTTTGATACAAGGCAGTATCAAATTTCTTTTTTGTTCAGAATGACATCCCAGACTACCTTGCCGCATATTATACTGTTATGTAACATTACACCTTTGAGGAAGGCAATTTACCAGGCCTGTGTTAGCTTCCTTTCTCTGACCTTTTTAGACAATGAAACAATTTTAGATTCTATCATGTTGGCTTAATCAGCGTTTTTAGCTGTCGTAACTGTTTCATTTCATCTAAAGGTGTAGAGTTGGATACTTTAAGTTTTAAGAAACAAAATATCCCCTTTACAAAAAGTCGCCGAAGTGTCTGTCCTCCAACATGAGCAGAGATAACCAGCCGCTGACTTTATCCTAACAATGTGGGGAAGGTGCATATCTAGCCACTCAGGAGCATGGTGCTCTACAATCTTCACAAGGATGTATTAAATTGAATCTGTACTAGTCTTTAGTGTGGAGAAAAGAGGGTCTTTTCTTGATCTTACTGCAGAAATTCAGTGATTTTCAATATTTTTATAGCAGATATAGGCCAGGTTATGTATGAAATGATCAGCCTAAGTTAGGTGTCTCAGAGCATAGAACATTCAACATATCTAGGCAATGAAATTAGCTTGAAATTGCTACTGGGTTTGTGGTTTTTCTAGCAGAAATTTGTCCTTGGGGTGGCTCATCACAGTGTAAGAATTCTTGCCAGAAATAGACAAAACATTTCTGCTCTGCCCACAGAACCCTCACCCATCCAGCAGGAATGACATTAAATGTCCACTCATATTTAGCAGTATTACAAAGTGTTTTCTGTTCCAGAATTATTTGAGAAACAGTACAGCAGGTGTATGTGTCAATGTCATTAACTACTGGGAAACCGAGATTTCTCTAACAACTGAATCAAAGGTGCTGTGAGACTTTCATATGTTTAAGTTTCAGCTTCATCTGCTGTTTGATCCTGATTTCGATAAATATGAGGAAACGTATAACAAACAGGAAGAGTAATTTCATGCACATCCCAAGAAAGACGTTCTAGTATTGTGGTATTATATATAATTGTAATTAAATTTCCTAATTACGACTCTCAAAGTAATATATATATATTTCAATTAATACAGATTTGATCAATTGCAATTGTTATAATTGTTAGAATATCTAGATTTTATTATTTAGGCAAAACCAAAACCAATGCATGATTGGGCATTCCACAAAAAAAAAAAAAAAAAAAAAAAAAAAAAAAAAAAGGTGGAAACTCAGAACACATTTGATCTCATCATATTTTATATTATTATTATATAGTCAAGGTCACCCTGAAAGTAATGTTTTTTATTTATTTCCATGGAAACTACAACAGACACAAAGAGCACCATAATACTATTTGATAGAGTAAATTCTCAGCTATAAAATGTTATTTTTCAGCATAGTCACCACCATCAGCTGATTGATGTGGATGGGCTGACTGAGACACTCTTTATTTCATGGTGTGACAACTATACGTGTCCACCTGGAATGTGGCTTATCTTTCACGTTGCTGTTGCCACTGCTGAAATGCATCACCTACCACCTCACTGTACTCATTTCCATATCTAGACCATAAACATTCAGTAAGCATCAATGAATATCAGTGAGTGTCATTTCCTATGCATGAATGAATACAATATCACATCTTTGTTTCATATCACTTCCATGTCAGGCACCATTCTGTCAGAGTGTCTTTCTGCTGCCATCTGTTGCACAGCAACAAAATGGAATACTGGCTGGAAGGTTCATCCTCTACTGCTATGCTGCCAGCTTAATAAGATGTGAGGCATTACTTTCAGAGCAGCCCTCATACTATGTCATTGTTATAAAAGATCTTCAGTTTTTTCACCTATTTTATTCCATTTATGTTTTTATATCTCTTAACATCTCTGAAGCGTTTTTCCCTCTCCTCTGAAGCACTGTCACTAGCTATTATTGGAAAAAAAGATTAATTTCTTCTCTCATTCCTTTGCATGGTAGTATCTATGGTAGCATTCACATGTAAGTTTACAGACATAAGGAATTTGTAACTCCTTATAGATTTGTTTTTGTGTTTTCTTTATTTGTTCTCTGAGCTAATAAAGCTCATTTTCTTTTTCAGCAAAGTGAACGTCTCTAAATACTTCAGACTGTGGATGGTTTAGGATGCTAATGATAGAAATATTGGTCCTATTAAGGAAAATGAGTTGTTAGAAAAGACAAATGAATACTGTCTAATTCTCACTGGGTGTTGTAAACAGTTGCTGTTGCGAGGAAATTCTTTGTTATTTTACTTATTCTTCTTGCACTGAGTCTAGCATCTTTCACCTACAAGAGTCAGCTTTTCACATTTTCAAGTGAATGTTCAAAGTAAGGAGTTTTTCATTTACATTTTTATGGGGATAAAACTACTTGGAAATACAAATTTAGGCTATCACCCAAGTTACATAGTCACAAACCAGATACTATCAAACTACTGTACTGCTTAGAATTGAATAAAGGACTTTTCTTTCTTTTAAGGGAAGAAATAAGTCTGTGGAAACTAAATTATTATTTTTTTGTTTAAAGATCATGCACCGGCGGGGATATTGAGATGTCAGGACAAGTCAATATTCATGCAAATTATGTAGAAATGTCTTCTTATTAATCATTTTTGCATATTGAAACTTCTCAGCAAAGAAATGTTGGGGCAAATGAGAGTTCATTTAATGCAAACTTCATTTTCTGGATCAGTGAAGGATAATAAAATTTTGATAACAGCTGAAAGTTAAGGGGAAGCAGAAGAAGGAATTTCAGTCCAGTGTTGGAGAGAGGGTGGAAAGGAAAGCAGACATGAAATATAGAGAACACGAAGAAGCTTCCTAATGGCATTTATCTTTGTATAATTTAGTATTTAATGGGAAAATATATTAGAGAAAATAAGTGATATAACTTGCCAAGTATGTCCATTTGACAATTCTCAGTCTAGGTGACTCTTAAGAATTCTGGAAACTAAAGCCATTAGAAGCTGATGGAAGCATTGAGTCTTCTGTAATTAAAATCACAATTACCCATTTAGAGTTTACTTAACTGTCTCTTTGTATGTGTATGCGTATCTATGCATATGTGGAGAGGTGTGTGAAATCTTCAGGTAATCATTGTACTCAATGTTAATAAAAATTATTCAGAAACACTTCATTTGACTTATTTGTGCTCTTATCTCACAGACAAATAAAGCAACACTCAATTATCAAACTGAGTTGATATTAGATATTTCAATATATCTTAGTTTAGGAAAAGTTGCTTGTGAAGTACAGCTTAAATTTGCACTTTTTTTTACTTCTTTCTCTTCTGCTCATTTACTCTGATATGACTTCTGTCCTTTCTAACTGAAGATTGCCATTATCTTTCTTCAACTGTATTTACCTCTTCAGCCTTTCTTTGTGAATTAATACTGTTGTATATACTCCTATTTAAGGATGAAACAGTAGAAAGGATAGAAAAGTTCATACCAGGTTGCACCTAAATTAGAAGAGTGGACTGGTCTGTCAAGGTTTTGCAACCTCTGTATTTTCACAGGTTTTTCACTGCTGACAGAGATACATAAGGGGTAAGACTTTTGTGTCGTAGACATGGAAAAAAATCAGTGGGACTGCTTTACTAAACTGACAAACCATTTCAGCTTAAAATGACAGTTCCAAGGGTAACAGAATGTTGCAGTAATTAGACGTAATCCAACTTTCAATGTCCTTCATTATCTACATGAAAAACAGTATTAAAATAAAACTGAAAAGGTAAAGTGTAAGATTTTAATTTTTTTAACTCTGCATTGTGTTCATTTGTACTTAGACAGCTTTTTTTTCTTATTCCTCCTTATAATTCATGCAGAAAATCATTTCTTTGAATATCAAACTACACATTATGTTTGTGAGATTTTGATGAATATATATTCAAAAAAAAAAAAAAAAAAAAAAAAAAAAAAAAAGAGATGTAAAATGGGAATTGGAAAATACTCTTTGTTTGCCAGTAGATGCCATGGGCAGTCACTGGAACACATGGAAATCCTTTCTTGATTAAAGAAAAGAAACTTATGGTTGAGATGTGTAGTAAAATAGTTAAACTAGTTATCTTGAATGGGATATAGTAAAACACCTTTACAGAGGATATTCTATTTTGGCAGTTTTTCTGAGTGTTGGAATAGCATCAGTAGTCTTAAAGCTGTGGTGCCTGCTGCTTTAGGCTAAACATAGTTGTACTGAATCTACTCTATGCAGTTATTTTTATGTTTTAAAGGCAGTTTGTGCATAACATCTGATCTCTCTGCTAAGAAGCAGAAAAATATTAAATGGAGATAAAGGTTTGCTTTTTCTCAGTTGCATCCATGGAAATGTAGTAAGGAAGAAAACAGGATGGTGACCAGCTGAACTTAAAAATATTCAGTAATAATAACAACAAATAATAGTTATAACAAGATAGACATATTGTGACTTTTATCATTATTTTGATTAGATGGCTGATGTGTGCAATGACTTTCTCTCCTGTCTGGTGTTTCTTATTGGAGATGTGACCTTTGCAAGACAGGCTGACAACTTTATTAAGAGTGGAAGTCTAACCACATGTGCATTTTTTTCTTCCATATGGTTATAAACACACAATTATTCAACTTCAAAAAATTAGAAAAAAAAAAAAGAATCATAATCACTTTACCATGCAGTTTATTAACCATTGAAAAACTGAGAAAAATGAATTTTTGCAATGCCTTAAAAGAAAAATGAAGTTTACTATTCAGTTTATAGTGACGTTTGGGGAAATCTTACAATGTATGCAGAAAAAAGATCTTTTATTGATGAAGTTTATCACCAAAATAATGAAGACTTGTGCAGTATTTGAACTGTATCCTTTTTTTCCTTGCTTCTTGCTCAGATGCTGGGAAGGGCTCAGTACATCAACTGTCACATCCAGTTCCTTTCTACCCAATTATAATTACAACATTTTTTAGATAATAAAATAATAGAAATTGAATAAAAGTTTTCTTTCCTACATAACTTACTGATAATAAGCACATCAATAACCAGGTGAGTCAAAAGTGTTGGTTTTTCATCATCACTATATTTCATACATTTTTCTTTATTCAGCCCTGTCATTAGGCCAGCATTTATCTGTATTGTTTTCTAAGATGCAACGTTTTTTAACAGGAAGAGTCTACACTATAAATCATGCATTAAAGTAAGTGAATACGTTGGGGTAAATTGTGAAATTAGTTGTTTTTATGTATTTATTAGATCACCCCCCATAGTCATAAATATTTTAGATGTACGTAAGAGTACTTTACTGGTATTTGTGGGTACTGCACAGTGCACTGATATTGGCCTAAAATACAGAGGTGGAGAAAGCTAAAAAACACTTGAATATTCATTATTCTGTATCCTGATTATAAGCATATGAATAAGGTATGAATAAGTTGCTGCCTCCAAAAAACAATGAATTTTATATATCTACTGAAAATAATAAATGGTGTATGTTGGTTCAGATAGGTGAAATCTAAATATAAAGAAGTATGTTATGGGAGATCACTTTGTTCAAAGTTCCTGTATAATTATTATCTTTGGGGATAATGTAAACCAATTGGGTTAGTTCTCATATGTAGATGTGAATTTTTAGCCCATAAACTCATTATTGTATGTTTCATTTCCCTTATGACAAATATTCTTTCCATCACTGCCCTTGAGTCAGAATCTGTCAGTTTTATTTATTTTTGAATAGTGATAATTCATTCAAAACTATTCAGGCTGACTTAAAGGATTGCTTAAACGCTAATTCCTTCATACATCATATTTGGTAATGTATGGATGTTTATGTCTGTACTGCTCAAAAGTTCTGCTTTAGGTAAGAAATTCCTTATGTTATTATTAATCAGAATACTGTTCAAATAGCTTTGCCGAATATGTTCCTTTTAGAAGAGTTAAGCTGTTTTCATTGTTTAATCTAATCAGGCAAATGAACTACTTTTTGGTACCATGTCCACAGTTAATTTCCTTTTCTATTCAGAGCTGCTGTGAGATATGCTTGGAATTGCACTTTGTTGTAGATGACATCCTTGATTTCCTTTGTTATTGTTGTTTTTGTGCATGTTTATACATGCAGATGGTTGTCAGTTAGGTCCTTGACGTTTAGATGTTCTGTCTCTTGGAACTCATCCCGAATTTGTAAACTTTGGCTGGTGCACAGAATTTATGAGCTTTCTTATGATTTGTGCATGTTTTAATGTCTGACATTTTAATAACTACACGTTTCTTCTTTTTTACTATGTAGTACTGAACAATAACTGCACTTGAAGGTTTGTATTTTCTGCATGTTATTAAAAGGAAAGGTATGCCTCAAGGCAGTTTGTAATAATTCTGCAGTCAAAGGCAGAAATCAGAAGGGACAAAATTGATTTGACACTGCTTTGGCTCATGTGAAATGCTAAATGTATTAACTTTGGTTCATTTGTAAGTAGACGTAATTTGAGATTAAATATTACAGCATATGTAAACAGGGTTTACTTCTTTAAACAACTAGAACAGTACTATTGGAACATACTGAACCATAAAAAGTCTGAAAAATTATGGGAGCTTTTCCTTTTCCTGTCTATGTAGACATTCAGTCCAAGTGGTTAAAGTAGCAAAGTAGTCTTGCTGAATTTTGCTCACAGCTGACTATAAAAGCGTTATTTTTTCTTTTCCTTTTAATTTAAGGTATAATTACTTATTATTCATACATTTACTTGACCTATCAAAGTTAATTCTGTTAAAGTGAAAAAAAAAAAAAAGCCGTCAGATATCTCCATATTAGAAATACTTGGTTTGAAAAATGAAGTTAGATACACGGATCTACACTATATGAGCATTCTGACTGCAGGGTCCTATTACTCTGGAAAGTAACAGGAGTTACTTTCCAAGAAGCCATTCTTTTCTTTTCCTCTGTCTCTCCTTTCTTTGAAGAGAAACACCTAAGTGTACAGGTCCTTTTTTAGGAAGCTTTTATGATTTTTGATTGTCATCTCACATCCTAACCTCTCCTCTTTCTCTACTGCACTTACGAAATCAGTACACAGTTTGGGGGCTGTTACGTCCTTTTTTATTTTTATTTTTTAATAAATACTTCCTTAGTTTCAAAGATCCTACCTTTTCAAGCAGACTTATGTTCCTCAAGAGAATATGCTAGTAGATCTACTGCTCAGCTTTTTAAACGCATGAATGTCATGGTTTTATGACTTTTTTGGTTATCGGTATTCCACTTCATAACATCATGTAGTGCACTGGGAGTTAAAGCGTTCTGGGTACCTGTCCTAGAAGAGAAGAACTACGTTTCCCAGAAGCCTGTTCGCTGTGGTGTTATCATTTCTGCTCAGGGGGAACGGATATAAGGCCTTGGTAGGTCATCTGACCGGGCTCTTCTTCGTCAGACTCTCTCCCTGCTGCTCGACCGGACTGCACATCTCACCTCAGTGTTATGGTGAGGCCTACCCAGCTTTCGGACAATCTCTCTCTCTCATTATATTTGATTTATTAGCTTCAATTCTAATTATATTGTATTATAGTGTGTTATCTTGCATTCTGATACCATCTTTAGTAAATTAGTTAGATCGTTGCCACTTTATTTTTAATTATTTTGAGGTCCCCTGTTTCCCTTTTCCAGAGGCACGGATTTTGCGAAATCCCTCCGTCCCGCTAGTCACGGAACCAGGCCGAACCAGCCCGTAAACTGTTGACAATGATCTTTTTTTGGTGTCTATAATTGGGAGTTGAATACTTTTGAATCAAGCCAAGAAATCTTTAGGAAAGTCTAGCTTTTAAGTAACTGCTTGCATAACAAAATACCTTCAGCTTTAAGCTCTGTGCCTAATGGAGTGCTTTTTTGGTCTCAGGCCAACAGCCTTAGCACCTTGCAAAATCATATCACTGGTTTGCCAGTGTGCCATTATTTCTCATAAGGCCAATGCCATAAATCTATTCACAATTTACTGTAGATAACAGGTAGTGGACTCCCTTGACTCTTATCTTAAAATGGTCAGCCTAAAGTTGCAGAGTTCCCAAAGTTCATTTGAGTTCCTCCAGTGACATATAGACTCATTCCAGGGAAGGTGATACATCTTGATACCTCCAGGATCTTGTAAATTCAAAAGAAAATATATAACAGGCAAGATCTTATCATTTCAGGGAGTTTCAGATATTTTGTTTACTTAAAGGTCTGAGCAGTCATTCATGCAATTTGACCTCCTGCATGTTTAATGGCCAGAGGGCTATTAAATTACTCTCTTGGTACATTTGCACGAAGGTCAATAAATTGTTATTTTCAATACTCAATGTCTAAAGCTCATTTTCTAAACTCGATACTTAACTATGAGTAGTACACCCAAATAATTTGATTTTCCAAAAATGCTGTAATTCAGCCACATCCACTGAAGGACAGAGAATATCAATAGCCAAAACATACTACATATATTTATGTTACATAATTTAAATTAAAAATAGGATCACATTGTAGAAATAAAAAGTGGTATTTTCTAAAGTTCCAATTACCATTAGCTATGAAACAACCCCCTGTTTCTTGCTCCTTTGAAAAACTATTACTCTCTTTTTTGGCTGTCAATACAGCTAGCATAGAGACAAAACCACGCACTTAACTGGCAAAATATTTTTCAGCTGACATACATTCCATCATTGTTCTAGTAACAGAAGAACAGTAGTATAATAATATAATAATAAAAAATAATCTTTATACTTGCTGATTTAGCATGACAGTTGATGATTTGATGTTGCCTGACTTGAAGCTACTTGCTAGTGAAAACAATGGAACTCCTCTTGAAGTGCTGTTCTATTCATGGAAACATCATGTCACGGTTTTGTGATTTTGGTTTTCAGTACTCCACATCATAACATCATGTAGTGCATTGGGAGTTAGTGTTAACACTCTAATCTGGGTACCTGCCCCTACACGTCAAGGAGGGACGGGCTGGAGGTGGTCTCTTCTCTTGACCGACGAAGAGGCAAGTGCTCCGATAACTCTCTCTCTCCACTTTGTTTGATTTATCCGTCTTAATTATTATTATATTATATTATAGTTAATAAAATATTATAAATATTATATTATAGTTAATAAAATAAGTTTACCTCCCTAGAGGTCTGTTCGTTTTTTTTCCTTTCCCTTTCCCTTCCCATTTTTTTTTTTTTTGGTGGGGGGGGGGCTGGGAAGGGGAGGGCCCTTGGACCCACTGTCCCTGTCACGGGCATAGACTGGTCCAGATAAACCCATGACACATCAGTTGTTTTTTACCTTTGATGTTAATAGAATACAAAGCAGGATTTTCCATTTAGATTGGCTTGGGATTTTTTTTGCCAATGAACTTCTATCCCTTTTTTAGAAATCAGTAAAATAAATTCCCATTTACTTAATAAGATGAATGATTGAGAAATGAGATACTAATGAATCCAATCAGTGTGGATCCTTGAATGGATGAGTGTTTTTTGTGATATAATTTCATGACAGACATACTGATTGTATTAAACATACCAATGAATCATTTTTTAAAACATACATTTTTTTCTATTTATACATTTTTTTTTACATACAAATGCATCATTTTTTAATATCAACCCCAAAAGGTGACCAAAACCCTTGCCTGATTTATTTTGCTTTACTGAGAGCATTATCTCTATATAAGGCCCTGGAGTGTGTCCGGAGAAGGGCAAGGAAGCTGGTGAAGTGTCTGGAGCACAGGTATATGAGGATCAGCTGAGGGAACTGGGATTGTTTAGTCTGGAGAAGAGGAGGCTCAGAGGAGATCTTACCATTCTCTACAACTACCTGAAAGGAAGTTGTGTTGAGGCGAGTGTTGGCCTCTTCGCCCAGATAACTACTAATAGAAGGAGAGGTAATGGCCTCACGTTGCACCATGGGAGGCTCAGATTGAATATTAGGAGAAATTTCTTCTCAGAATGAGTGTTCAGGCATTGGAACATGCTGCTCAGGGAAGTGGTGATGTCACTGTCCCTGAGGGTGTTCACAAAAGGGGTAGATGTGGCACTGAGGGACATGGTGTAGTGGGCATGGAGGTGATGGGTTGATGGTTGGACTAGATCTTAGAGGTCTTTCCCTACCTTTATAATTCTATGAATTAATTTTGGAATATAATGATAGGTAGTCTGAAGAATATAGATGTGGAGCTTCTGGAGAGAGTCCAGAGGAGCGCCGTGAAGATGATCTAGGGGCTGGAGTACCTCTCCTATGAAGATAGGCTGAAGGAACTGGAATTGTTCAGCCTGGAGAAGGCTGCGGGGAGACCTCATTATGGCCTTCCAATATTTAAAGGGAGTTTACAAACATGAGGGAAAAACTTTTCACATGAGTAGATAGTGATAGGACAAGGAGAAAGGGTTTTAAACTAAAGGAAGGGAGATTTAGATTAGATGTCAGTGGGAAGTTTTTTACTGAGAGAGTGGCGATGTGCTGGAAGAGGCTGACCAGAGAGGTTGTGGGTGCCCCGTCCCTGGAGGTGTTTAAGGCCAGGTTGGATGGGACCTGGGCAATCTAATCTAGTACTTGATCTAGTGGCTGGCAAGTCTGCCTGTGGCAGGGGGGTTGGAACTTGATGAACCTTAAGGTCCCTTCCAACTCAAGCCACTCTATGGTTATGATGTGCAAAACTGTATATGAAAGTGTGGCTGGAAACTATGTGGGCTTTAGCAGTTGTTTCCCTTTCCATATAAGCAATTTCCTTCTATTTCCTTTCTTTTTGTGTTCTATTTTCTCTTATTCTTACTGCATTTTGGAGGTCTTTTTTTTTTGCCAGAGGATTGACTTATATATATTTGGTTGTGTTTGAGAAGTACTTATTTTTAATGCTAACAGTTCTGAGTAGACTAGTTTTGTGAGATTGTCAGCTTTACAAATAATCCTGCATAAAAACTTGCGTTCAGCCCTAATCTCTGAAATGGTACAAAAAATTGTCAGTAGAAACGAGGCTTTTATGGGTTTAACTTAAATCCATTTTATTATGAAACCAATTGTATTTTCCTTCCCCCTTTCTTGTTTCCAATATGGATTTTAAAAATGCTGCTGTTTTGCTAGCAAACATACAAGTTAAATGCATGTTATTAATCTTCATGTGCACTTGTAGACGAGAACTCAGTTTTTGATATTATAACTCTGCTCGCTATCAACGAAGTTAAAATAAAATAAGTAACGGGGATGAAGTGAGAGCACATCAAATTTGCAAGCACTTATATTTTTCTACTCCATAAAATGTTTTGGATTCTGAAAGCTTGAAATATTCCCGTGCTGAAATTATTCAGAGTAAGGAAACAGACAAACTTTAGATTGTTTTCCTGGTAGTCTTAGCAGTCACCTATGATGCAGAAGAATCAAAAGACAATTCTTTATTCTTCCTGATTGTAGTTAGTCCAGACAGGGAATCTTCCACAGCCTAAGTGGATTACCTCACCTCTGGATTTACAAACTTAGCCTTTCTCTCACTGGTTCACAATGTTGAACTATCTGTGTAACTGCTGCAAGACTTACTGAGAGACTAACAACACTGAATATTGATATTGCTCAGAGTAAAAACTGAGCATCTGGTCTTCCAGAAGGGATCAGAGTGTGTCCTATTGTTAGGAATTTCACAAAACTCTTTCTCCCTTGAACCTCAGAAAACTTTCTGCATTAAAAATTCTTGGAGATTTTCAATGAGAATTATGTGCATAGGTCACTTTTTCTGTTTTGACAAAAATTAAAAAAGAAAGGAAATAACAACAAGAGAATATCTGCCTTATGAGAGAAAGAAAGAAGGAAGATGAATTTAACTATATATTTTTTTTTCCTACAGTTGTTTTTCAAATCTTCTGATTAAAATAAGCGATACAATATTGGCAGGTTGTCAGAGCTATCCATAGATAAACTTTCTTGCTACAACAGTCAATTATCTTGATAAATAGTCATATGTTATTAGATTTTCATATGTTATTCATATGCTATTTCAAGGCAAGTTTGGATACAGCTCTGGGCAACCTGATCTAGCTGGAGATGTCCCTGTTCATTGCAGGGGAGTTGGACTAGACGGCCTTCAGAGGTCCCTTCCAACTCTAAGGATTCTATGATTCTAACCTTTTTTAATAAACTCGTGTCTTTGTAAGTATGTCTATTATTGAATATTTTATGCATTCTAAATCCTGGAGGAAAAAAATCCACTCAAGCTTCAGGCATAATGTTATGTTAAGTAAAACAATGCTTTGTAAAATAAGTACATAAACCTGCTAATATTTCAAATACAAAGTTTATGAATACTTTTGCTTTCATGATGGAAACATTTATTTCTTGGAAAAATGTGTATATTTTTAATGCTTTGTGACCACTGAGTCTTATCTCCAAACCAAATGTAAACATACGCACACACACACAAAACAGCTTTTAAGAAAAATCTTTCTCTTGCATTACAGAATCACAGAATTGTGAGGGTTGGAAGAGACCTCTAGGGATCACCTAGTCCAACCCTCTGCTAAAGCAGGTTCTCTATAGTAGATGGCAGAGGAAAGCATCCAGACAGGTCTTGAATATCTCCAGAGAAGGAGATTAAATTACATTAATTTCAGTGTAGTGGGCTTTAAGTACTGTTCCTTTAAATTACTTTGTACAAAGGCACATAAGCATTGGGCCATTGAGATTTTTGTCTCTGCTAATGTCTAAAGAATTTATATGAAGGAGAAACAGAATAAATTGCTAAAATATATGCAAAAAACGTACATTAAACTCTAAAAATCACAGTTAATTGGACTGGGACTTGCTTTAATTTTATTAGAAGTGGCTCTCTGGAACTAATTCCCAGAAATTTTTCCAGCATTAAGGTCATTTTTCCTATAAAATGCTAATGTTTGGCAGGTTTTCTCCTATTCCAATTGTCAGTCCACTCATTAACCCCTGTAGTTTATAGGGTTAAAACTTAGGAACTAGACAACAATTATAAAAATACTATGAAATTTGGCTGGTAGTAATAATTCTTATTTGGATTCAAGTAACTCTCAGTACCTTACCTTGTCATTGGTAGACTCTTCAGAATATTTATTTTACAGCTGTGAAAAATTGGAGCTGAATTGCCAAATTATATTTATATATACACACATACATACAAATATATAATAAACAAAACCAAAACAACAACAACAACAAAAACATGCAGAACATTGCTTGCTTATTAAGAACTTAGACATCATCGTTTTAGTAAAAAAAAAAGCAAAAGAGAAATTTATGATGCTGCACACTACCCCTGGGATCAAGCTGTTAACCACTCGCAAGGGTTGTAAAAGTATTTAACCTGTAGTCCATGTTTAAAAACTTGCTTTGTGAGTTGAGGCCAAATGAGATCCAGAACACTTCCTCATAGACATACATGGTCTGCTGTTGTAAGAGCCTATGGTCCAGGCAGTGTTCAAAATGTTTAGCAGCTGGAAAATGATGGGTGTTTAATGATCTCATACTAGTTTTCTAAAGTATATTTCTTCTTTGTCAGTTTGCAGTTTCACTCTTCCCATGGTCTTTTCAGGTGATGTTGCTGTGAACATAAATAAAGGGAAAACTGTTTAGACTTGGCATTTTGAGTAATCTTTTTGTTGTAGGCACAGATGAAGACGGACAAGATGAAAGAAAATTCAGTAACTGCAGAATTTAACTCTTAATTCTTCCTGGAACTGCAGTACCCGGTTCTGGGAAGGCCATAACTTCTTTCTTACATCTGACAACTGTTTCTGGAACAGTTGTGGGAGCCCTGTTGACTTGCTTTTTTTGAAGATAGTGGATAAAGAATTTATTTATCTAATTTTATCATAATTTTTTAGTGAGACCTAATGTCAAATTTTCCTTACTTTTAACATTTTTATGTAGATCTTCTTTCTCAGGTCTGAGCAATTCTGCTACATCAGATTTCAGGAGAGCTTCACTGGCCTGAACAAAGTGCCACCAGGATTTCTACTACTAGATTTCTGAAGAGCTTGGCATTTCTATAGATAAGCTTTCTCCATACAGATTGATATACGTATTATTTCCAAGAAACTTGCTTGACATGTTTGGTGCTTTTGTTGAGTAATGCTGACTTTCCTTCTTTCAGATATTTGTCTTTATTTTTTCATCATTTCATCATATGGTGACATGATATTCTCTTGAAACATCCTATGATACTGTACTTCAAATTATTTTGTCATTTCTGGGAAATGTTCCTGGGAAATCTCTCTTAAAAACATACCACAGGAAAAAGTCCTGAACCTTAAAGCATCCCAAATAACCTTCAGCTGCTTTACATATCTGACATAGATTTCATTTCAAAAACCCACCTGATTTCTATGCATCCTTTTCTTGCAGAGCTAGCATTTACATTTTTAATGAATTTTAAAACTGTTAGAAAATGCAACATGTGCCTTTACAGCCCATTCTTATCATTCTTATTATTAAGAGGTAAACTGCTCTACTGCTGGTGGATGTGAATTCATAGAAGAAACTGAAGAGAACCTGCGGTATGTGATTGAATTTCAAATGAATATCTTGTCTGCAGTTCCTTTGTCACTTTACAATAAGTATATTTGAGAACTGCATCTGCTTCAGGTTTTCATTTTTATATTATTTTAAAATTCTTATTATTTTATTTCTTTATTTTTATTTTCCCTCCAAAGAGCCAACCCATTCAAAATACAATTATTGTGTGTAGCATCTGATATACATGTTTCTAGCAAAAAAATCCTCCTTTTTTTTTTTTTTTAAACTAAGATGGAAGTTGAATTGCTTCATGATAAGAGTGCTTCATTTTTTTCAAATATTTAATTAGTTTGACATAGTAAGGACAAACATAAAGCAAAAGAAAACAAATCATTTTATTGTAGTTCCTTGCAAGATTCCTGGTGCTGCTTCATGTGAAATATCACCCATTCTCTCCTGAGACTATATCAAACAGCTTCATGTCAACTGCTGCAGTCACTCTGATAGGTGTTCACATTAACAGGTAAGGAGTAAAGCCCTTAGAAGTCTGATTGCTGTAGAACAACCTGTTGTTATATTAACTCACATGACGTATCCTATGATATACATTTCAGCAGGAAAGAGAAAAGATGTGGAATAAGACGGAATCCCAAACATAGATGAATTCATCTTTCTTTTCTTCCACTGCTGATGGTGGAACTGCATACTGAAGGATGCATTTATGAAAATGCTATTGCAAATGTGAGAATCAGAACATGCCTGCCTACCTATCAGAACTATGTAGGAAACTTTGGTAACTAACAATGTTGAACAAAATTATCTTGTAAAATAAGCATACGTAGACACATAGTTCAAGAATTAAAAAAAAATCAGAATATTTCATTGTAATGTGAAATTGTTTATTCGTCTATCCTCATGTTTTGAAACTGAGCAAAAAGCACTGTAAAAAGATGAGTACTATTAGTTCATTATGGACAAAAATATTTTCTATTTATACAGAATAGCAAATAATACTATCACTAACAGGATGGGAATTTATCTTGACAAATCAAATAACTAAAAATGGTTAGAATTTATCTTAATTATAGGAAATAGCCATAGCGTTGTTTTTGGTTTTGTGGGTTTCCACATTTTTCTACTATTTTAAACTACATTTGATACTAAAGTGAATAGTTGACATAAAAGTCTATTCCAGTATTTTTGTTGCTGTTTTCCTATAAAGTAAGAGGAGGTCTCTGTAGACCATCACAAGTATTGTTTCATTTCATCATGACAATGAAATGCATAGATAGTCTCAACAGAATTTTTCTGTCAATTTGATGAGATTGTTGTGACATCTGCAAGTCCCTGAAGTGAATAAGGAATTGGTATTCATGGCAGCTCAGAGTTATTATAGCGGGCACTTCTTAGTAATTCTTCCTAATTCACACAATACTTTGGCCACTATACACTAGGTATTTGAAAACTTTCTTCAAATTATCAATAGGACTAGCAAGACAATCTGTACAGGTCTGTGAAACTGATCCTGGTTTTAGATTTGTTTCTTTAGTTGGTTGTTTTGTAAACATCAAGAAAGGATAAAAATGAATGTGCTATTTAGAGGAAGGCTTTTTACTACATTTTGAAATCACCACCCTTCTTAAGGAGAAAACTTTTATTTTGTTTGAATAAATGTATGTATAGAACACTTGAAAGCTTAGGTCTCCATCTGGCTGAAAATAGTATTGGTTTGAAATAGTTTATGTGCTGTTTCTGGGGCTTAGCAGCCCTATCTGTAGAAGCTGGGACAGAGCTGATAAGCTGAAATGTTATAGAAACCAGACTCTGTCCCTGAGTCATCCATTGACCTGCTCATTGAACTGAAAGCAGTTAGCTGTATGACACTGGCTACAGGCAGCATGCTATTTTTAACGATCTGTGTAAGCTATGGGAGACCTATCTCTTTGATTTCTGTCTTGAGTTTGTCCATCCCAGTTTCAAGAGAGAGTTCTTATTATTAACTCTGAGGGGAGAAGTATTTCATGTTTATATTTTCATTCAAGAACATTACCTTTAAGTATTACAGAAAATAAGTGAATTATAGATATTCTTTGGCTGTGTTATGGATTATTTTAGTACAATATTGGCTCACAGCCCTATAAAAGGATAAAGTCATAATAAAGGATCCATTTCATCTCTTACTGAAATGAGTGGAAACATTTCATGATTTCACACAGAGTTTGACTCGCATACCAAAAGTCTTAATTAGAAATGCTGTGTTGATCAATTGAAATCTACCAATTATGTTATATTTTGTTGCAAAGTCTGGATAATGGTGCAGTTATAAAAGTTATCTGTTTAGGTGCATGTACTGAAATTCGGATTGTCAAGTCATCACCATTTTCATTAAGACTAAGAAACATAAATCGTATAATTATTATATCTTGCTTAACAGCTACAGGGAGTTTATTTTGATTTTGTATTTCATTCTACAGAAATACTGTTTTGCATTAGAATGCAGTGTTTCTCCCACAGGTATATTTAAGGCTTTTCTTGAGTAGAGTCTAAAGGCAGGCTCTGCCTAGGATAGTTGTACCTACAGGCATATACATACATTCAACTTTTTCATTCTTCTGCAAGCATCCTGAAGTGACAGTCACCTATAAATTATCTAACATGATTTTCATTTTCAAACTAATGTTTGTCTTGATTCAAGTGCCATGAAAAAAATTGTCATGAGTCATGTGTAAGAATGTGTGAACTACCTTTGATATACTTCTTTCTGAGGGAGTCCCTGCCTGGCAATAAATAGATAAATCTCTGCTTTAATGCTATTTCTCCCCTTGGGTGTCTTTCAAAACCTTTTAACTAGCAGAGATTTTGCTGGAGTAATCCATCAGTGCTAGTAAGACGTTGCTGAAAATGTGGAGGCCAGTAGAACAAGATAACTGGCTCTGAAAGAGGTTAAAAGAATGTTAACCTTGAGTAAAGCCACAACTGTTTTCCATCGGGATGCTTCTCTAGGTTGAACAAGTTTAATTAAGGAAGCTGAGCAAAATTTGGAACTGTTCCAAGTTTCCCAGCAGCTGGGATTCAGTTTGGATCTAGATAAAAGCATGTGTTTTCATTTCAGCAGATGAAAATGGAAGAGAAGAAGGGAGTGTGAGGGGAAGAGGAGGAGGGAAGAATCCCTCTTCAGCTATTATCTTCAAAGGAACCAATTATTAATGCTACTACGAAAAATGTTTTAGTTCTCCTCAACTGATGTGAAGATTAGGAAATTCACTGCCTGATATTTGTTTTCCTGGTTTTCTCCAGCTATTAGAACTCTGATTTTTCAAATTTAGAATCAGAAAATGAACTGTCATAGGATTAGACAGTTAATTACTACAGACAATAAAAAATAGTAAAAATAATAAAAATAAATTAATCTGAGACAACTGTCATTTCAGGAAAAATAAAGATGAGTTTCCTGAGTGGTTCTGAATATATCAGTTATTGTATCCCTGGGATTTAGCTATAAAACAGCTGAAGTAGAAATCTGAAATTGATAAATAGTATTTTGCATATTCCCATTTATTTTTATTTTTCTATGTAGCATGTCTTTTATTTTTCTTATTTTCTTCATCTACTAACCATTGTGCTCTGGATATTTATGTGTAGCATGATATGTGTTTATATTCTTACTACTATTTATTATGTAAGAATAATTTTCAAGTATGTTTTATAATAACACAACTGAGCAGCAAAAGACACTGATAGGTCTTCCGAGGGAGGCAACTTATAACTAATTTTAGTTATCTAAATACTATAGCATACCTCTAGAATTTGTTGTCTATTGTTTATAGAGAGGTACATACCTTTTACACCTCATAACTCAGTGCTGGGCTGTAGACACTAGGCCAGGTGGTACATCCAGATGCTTTACCGCAGCAGCGTACAAGCAGATTAATTTACAGCCAGGAAACAGGACTGTTATTCCATTCTCTGAATGTTTGAACTGTTTCTAATCTTCTCACAGAAATAAAATGAAGGTAACCACCTGTCCTACTAGTATGGTCACTTGTGTGTCACAACAGAAATGTCCTATTCAATTTATGTCATCCTATTCCTGCATGTATATATCATAATAAGGGGTTGGTTCATAAAGCAGATGGAAAGAGGGAGCAAAGGTTTGTATTTCCTTGATCAGGAAAGTGTATTAATTGCAGGTGAGATACTGTTTAACCCTTGCCTACAAAGAATATTGTTTCAGCTGTGAGTACTGGCTGGCTCTGCAGGCGGCACACGTAGAAGAATAGGGAGTTCATGGCCCTTAGTGCCTTGCAGGGTGGGGGTAGGTGCTGTTGTTCAAACTGAAGTGTTTCTGAGCATTTCTTGGCACAGAAAAGTTGGCCTACAGATTCCTAAATCTCATCTTCAATAACAAACAGCATTCAGGCAACTTTTCTATCATACTCTGGGACATGCTTTGGTAGCAAATCCAGACCAGTGTCTGGTCTTGGCAAAGACAGCTTGCATAAACAAAAGTGGTAACTATAAATGTTGCTTCAGCCTTTGCTTCCATTTCCATTTTGGAAATGGAAGAGGAAAATGACTCAGAAATCAGCCATCCTTCACTTGGGTGAATTACCCCTGCTTCAGCTGATTTTGTGATCTAAGGCTGAAAATTATAGCCACTATGGCAAATCATAAAATCACAGAATCATTTGAATTGGAAGGAACCCTTAACTGTCATTTAGTCCAACTCCCCTGCAAAGAACAGGGACATCTACAGCTCAAATATACTATTCAGAACCTGGTCCAGCCTGATCTTGACTGTCTACAAGGACGGGTCTTCTAGTACATCTCTGGGCAACTTGTTCCGATGCTTTACTACCCGTATTGTAATAACCTTTTCCCTTATATCCAATCTAAATCTCCAGTCTATTAGCTTGAAACCATTTTCCCTTTTCTTATCACAACGAACCCTGAAAAACTGTATGTCTCCAAGTGTTTTGTCCACACCACTCAGCTTGGTGTTGTCCACAGACTTGATGAGAGCTCACTCGATCCCGCTGACAATATAATTGATGAAGACAATAAAGAGCATTGGTGCCAGTACTGACCCTTGTGGGACACCACCTGTCACTGATCTCCATCTGGACACTGAGACATTGGCCACCACTCTCTGAATACAGTCTTGCCACCGGTTCCTCAATCATCAAGAAGTCTATCCGTCAAATCTGTATCTTTCCGATTTGGAGAGAAGGATGTTGTGGGAGACCATGGCAAAGGCCTTAATGAAGTCCCAGTTGATGACATCACTGGCTCATTGCTTGTCCATTGATGCAGTTATGCCATTATAGAAGGCCCCTAGTTTGGTCAGGCAGGACTTGTTCTTGATGAAGCCATGCTGGTTATCCTGTATCACCTCCCTTCTTTCCCCTTCTTAGCATAGCTCTTAGGAGGATCTGTTCCATGATCTTCCCTGGCACAGAGGTAAGGTAGTTCCTGTGTTGTTCTTTCTCCCATTCTTAAAACTGGGTGTAAGATTGCCTCTTGTCCAGTCGCCAGGTACTTCAGTTGACTGCCTTGACTTCCAACCACACTGGAATTAATTTGGAGGAATTTCTGGCAGTGATTGCTTTGTTTCCTGTTAGGATCAAAATAGATCAAAGCTAATGCTAATAATAATTAGTGACTGTTCAGATGAATAAAAACTTTGAGATGTCATGATGTATCATTGCAATTTAATGTTTATAAAGTGCTGGTTTTACATAAATAATGAAATGTGGTTATTCCCGTGAAAGATATATCATTTTTTTCAATTTAATAGATTAATTAATGGACTTGAAATTGCAATTTGTCAAAATGCCAGCAGGTGAAAAATCTTTTCTGATGAATTCCACCTGTTAGACAGTGAAGAAGGAACTTAACTGTTTTTCACTAAAATAAATAAATAACCTGTCTACACTTTAAAAATGGTCAAACATTTTCACAGTCTACTCTGCCTCCTTCCTCTGAATATTTTTTAAGAAATTTCTGGGGAGGGAGATTTAGAAACATCCTTTGTGTTTAAAGAATGGGAGAGGAATAAAGACGCTGCTTAAAAACGCCATTCTAACTTCATCTTCCACGCTCTTCCATAATTACTTGGAAGTGCAAATTAAACTTTAGGGAACAAAGAGTATATTTATACTATACATAACAGATCAACATGAAATGGCTTGTGAACCAAAATAATTGCCTGTACTAGTGTAGCACTTAAAACAAGTTCATAAACTTTGCTGAGAAATAACTGAATATTAAGCAGTAGTAGCCAACATCAGGTAATGTGTATACAAATTAACATCCCTTGCCTCTCTCCTCCTGGGCTTGATTTTTGGACTGGGATCATATTGTGGGTTTGCTGCTGCATGTTCTGGTAGTAATTCTTTCAGTAACTCTTATTGCCAGGAGATACTGTTGTTGAGGTGGTCTTAGGCAGAATTTAGCACAGTTCTTAGATTGATTAGTCTTCATATTAGCTTTCCTGTTGTTGTTTTTGTGCCCCCCCAGTATACAAATTCTTGAAGTAGATACCGTCATTGAAAATAATGATATAAATTGGATTTTGAAAGATATTTAACCACTGTCAGTGGTTCAAACGATTCCAAACAATTGCATGAAAAATATCCAAGACATGAATCTTTAGTTTCTCCTAACCCCTGAGGAAAGGAAAGGTAAATCTGTTTTGATTTTAGTCTGTGCGTGACTGCAGATTCATGCTTATGTTCCCCTTTTTGTTTATTTATTTATTTTAAGGTTGCATGCTTTTCATTTTTGCTTGTTTGTTTCATGTTGAATGAAGTGTACAGACCAACTTACCCTATAACTCTGGATAATTAGATTATTCTTTTTAAAACCCTTAGGAGTAGGAAGAAGTGATTGCTTTTCTGTATGAATTAGAAAGGTGCCGTTCCACTGAAACTGATGTGGGACAATTTGTTTCTGAAATACCAGCGAGAACTGAGTTGCTGGAGAATGAATACCTTTTGGGAGAAAACTAAACAGCTTTAAGCTTCCTTTTACTTGTTGATGCCTGCAATTCTGAACATGTTAATTGAAGTTTCTCTTTTGTTCCACATAAAAGAAAGCTTTGTCCATCTGTTCAAAATGAAATGTTATTTTTTTGAGAGAATGCACTTTTATAGTTGAACTGTAATGTATTATTTTAAAAGCATTTGGTTGTATCCAGAGTTGGTGTAAAATCAATACTGAAATTAATAGGAACTATAAACAGAAAATAATTTAACCCATATACCTCTTTCACCCCGTTCCATTTACAAGAGGGTCAACTTTTAATAACATCCAGAGGAACACAGCACCATGTTTAGTTATTGTATAAATGATTCTGTCTTTTTTCATCTGTGAGGCAGTGGATCTTTAGCTACTAATTAAACAATCTGGAAAACAAGGATGAAAGGAATATATTTATGAAGTCCAATTATATAATATGTTATAGTAGTTTTCTGTTTTGAGGGCTGCCACTTCCAGGATCTTCAGCTAGTAGCATCTCTCCCAAGAGAGATCAGCCCTGAACATGATTTTTTGGTTTTGATTAAAAAAAAAAATAGTTCAATAATGGAATCTGTAAGTCTAAATAACTATTTTTAGAATGCGTCTACTTGGATTTCTTGCTTTAATTTCAAGCATCTCTAAACTTCACTGCATGTGGAAGAATGTAGTACAATGATGGCAATGCTACTATTGAAATCTGAACATCTGAAAATTGGCTTTATTATTAAAATGTTCTATCATCAAGCTCCTGAATGCATTTTGACACCCTCTATCTGATGTCCAAGGAAATCAATGAATTCTGAAGAAAGGGAGACAGTGTTGTCATTGGTTTTTTTTGTTTGTTTATTTTTCAATAATGGACACACAGTTCTGGGAGTAAGTTTTTTTCCTTTGTGACAATGACCAATATCTTACAAAACTGTACAGAATATAATAAGCTATTGAAGGATATACAGAGTTATATCTGTAGTCACTGAGGGCATGAATGTGAGTCCTCTAATACAAATAACTGATCATAATCCAAAAAATCTTAGGCTAAGTGAGTTTTCTTTTGAGTTGGTCAATACTGTCGTTGCAGTTAAATAATACTGAATACACGCAGCTTAGGAAGTACACAAGAAACCAATTGTTAGCACCAGTAAGAAGGGTAAAACCAAGAATAAAAAGAAAAAAATTGAAGCAAGTTGCATTCATTCAGGGAATAATCACTGAATAATCAAGAATTTTAAAAGAAATTTACGTTTGTTCATAACATTTTATTGTAGTGAGTCACTAGAAAATATACGGTATATAATTGTTAATATTTAATAATCCCAGTTCATTGAATAGCATTACCTGTGCGCTGTTGATAATATGAAGTGCTTAATTAACCCATTCAATAATTTAAATGGAATGTTTGTAAATTTAGGCTTGTTGTTATGAAAAGATATAAAGATGCTTCAAATAAGTGTTAGGTAAATCAGCAACTCAGATAAAATATGTATATGTGAGGGAATAAAAGTAGAATATAAAAATACAGAAAGGATGATGCCCTCAAGCTGTATCCACTATTCAGAGATGTTATATTTTTACTTTTATGGAATTTTTAGAATTTAAAAAAAAATCCTAGTTATTCTGAATAAGCTTAGTGGGGAAAACAAGCTATTTCCAGCACCATTCCACCTGCAATATTCTTCAAAGATACAACATGTGTAACATTCAATTTTCTCTTAATTTATTTTTCCTGTGAGCTTTGCCTTGACTGAGCCTTCTTGTCCTATTTTCTTTGATGAGCCAGTCAGTATGAGCTGTCAGATTCATGCCGGTTTCTGAGTTTTGCAATCAGAAAGAATTAAATCCAGCACCTATTGGATCCCAAAGGCCGTCCTTAGAAGGAAACCCGAGTTGAAAATGTATGGCTCACTATGAAACAGAATGACTTGTGCTAGGGAACACAAAACCAAAATTCATCTCTCATTTGAGAATGCAGATATCCACGAGTTTCTAGGAGTAAATTATTTTTCTTATTACTCTAGATTATTTAGCAGATATACAAGAACACCTCAGCAAGCAGGGTAACTGCAGAAATTCAGATACTAAAATTAATTAAAGAATAAATATGGCTACATAGGTGCAATCAAAGTTTTGCCCAGCTGAATGGTTCAAAATAGCTATAGATCAAAGGACACTCTCTTGTTCACAGCCTCTCCCCTTCTTCTGAAATACTGTGCTAGTAGAAATGATTGGGAAGCTGATAACCATATTTGGTGCATGACATCTCTGAACAGGGGAGAGGCAAGAGGAATTCTCAGCATCTTTAATCCAATAGTAGGTGTGTACTAATTGCACACCTCCTTTTTNAATCCTGTAGAAACTTTTAAATTCACAATGAACCAAAAAATAATCTCTTCTTTTAGTTTCTTTGTAGTTTTAAAATACTAGCTTATGTAACACCTCCAATTTAATAAAAAAAAAAAAAAAAAAAAGACAACCATAAAAAACTCAGTAACAACAAAATCCCCCACATTTTCACATTTGTGGGGACAGGACAAGGGGAAATGGCCATAAACTGGGGCATAGAAAGTTCTGCACCAATATGCAAAGAAAATTCTTCACAGTGAGGGTGATGGAGCACTGGAACAGGCTGCCCAGGGAGGTTGTGGATTCTCCTTCTCTGGAAATATTCAAGACCTGCCTGGACACCTACCTGCACAGCGTGCTGTAGGGGGCCTGCTTTGCAATGGGGCTGGACTCAATGCAGGACTGATCTCTAGAGGTCCCTTCCAACCCCTACAATTCTGTGATTCTGTGATTCAAGAGTTGTCATTTCTAAAAATAGATTCCTAGATAAATCACCCTTGTATTATTATGCATGCCCTCAGATAGTAGCTTTTATCAAATTCCTTCAAAGTTATGTTAGTTTCTAAATAGCAATTGGGTGTCTCAGCATTATTGGTCTGGTCTGCTGATCACTAAAGATGTATAGTATTTTGTGTCACTCCTCATGTTTTTGTCCTACTTAATGCATTTGTCTGCCATAGGAAGAATGACAATCTTTGACATAATGACTGCATTCTTCTGTTTTGATATGTATTTGAATAATTGTTTTAAAGGGGCAAAACTGTACTGCTCCATACTAATTAGGGGTCCACAAAAACAATCTTCAAAAATTACAATTGATGCATTTCCCCAATTTATGACTGAGATACATTCATTTCTACTTCAAGTTAAAATTTGTCTTGGGAAGGGGAATAAAAAAAATGCAGCTACCAGATCTATATATTAAGAGAGTATAGTTCTTAATTACTAATCAGGAAGGGGAGACTCTTGATGGAGACGTTAGCAAAGAATAAATACTATGGAATAATAAATGCACTTAAAAATAACATTGCGTAAGTGATTCAAGGAGAAAAGAAAAACATCATTAGGAGGCTAATCAAGGAGATTCTTGATTGCTTATTTTTTTCTAAATATGATGAGTAATGTTAATATTTAAATATATATATATATGTATGTATTGTTACTGCCCTTTTGAACTGAGTGTAGAACTCCGTATCTTGTAAGGAAAAAAAAAATACTGTTAGACTTTTCCCTTTATAGAAGATCAAAATGATCCTTAGCCTCCTCACAATTTCTGCCAAATGTTAGTTCTGCAAGAGAAGTTTGCATTTCATAGGCTTGGCCCCATTTCAGATGCTTGACCATGAAGAACTTTGCTCAGAAAGTCTAATTTACCTGAGAACATTCTTCCATAACTTTTGTGAAAATCTCTAAGATCAATACTCAGATGACTCATTTCTCCAGAATCTCAGGGTATTGTAACCTTTAAAAAAGGAGAGAATTCATGTCAAAAAAAAAAAAAAAAAAAAAAAAAAAAAAAAAAAAAAAAAGTACTAGTGATACAGATCTTCGATTTTTATAATGAAGAAACCTGTTTTAATACTATTAGGAGATTATACTGACATATAATATATTAAAATAACAAAATGGGAAGTGTCAAAGAAGCTGCTCGCTATTTGCTGAAGGTTATTTGTGGGAGAAATATAACAGTATAGGGCATCTTATACTGTTGTAGGTATGTCTCAGAAGTCTGAAAGTCATACTAGTATCAAGCTACCACCTTTTAGGTTTTATGTAGCCCAAATTTGACTTGTGCTGTCTTATACTACATTAAAATAAGGAAGTTGGAAATCACAAGTACATCTAGACCTGCAATAACTATTTGTTAAAGGGAGGAGTTTTTTCCACACTAGCCAGGAATCGTATTGCAACTTTCAGCTCTACCATTCCTTGTTGTGCAGGCCATCCCAGTGAAGAAAAGAAAGGAATGTTCGGCGGTTAAGATCGATACTACCGCATCTCTAAGAGAGATTTGTTACATAACAGGAGTTGCAGGAATACTCTGGGAGATACTGCCTTGTCTTAGTTGCTTATAACTCAAAGATAAGATAAGATTACACAAATTATTTCCAGCTTTAACTATTACTTTGTTTGTCAGTCTGGGATATTGGAATTAGTTCTTTTCATTTTGACTTCAGTCTGCATTTGCAGTATTAAAGATTCTGTCGAACTGGTAGATGTTGGATCTTAAAATAGGAAACGATTATAATCCTATTGCCAGACTTTCAGTCTATTTTGCAAAATGAAGTCCATAGGCATTGTTTTATGCTGAACATTTTGAGGTTCCCCCATAACATCAAGATTAATTCAGCTGATAATATTTTGTCAGAACCTTTGCAAAGGTTAAGATTCTGATTTAAGAATACAAATTATAGTAATTGGAGTTTGATCTTTGAGTTATTGCTGTTCTTTTCTACTAAGGTGCAGACTTGTTTTTCAGAAAACAAAGTGTGCAGCTACTCCCCTCCAAAATAAATAAATAAATAAAAAGAATCACTGACTTCTAACAATTAAGGCAAACTTGAAAAAAAAACAGTGCTAACAGAATGGATTTCTATTTTCTTACAAGTAAAAATAAACAGGATAAAAAACAACAAAAAAAACCCCATCATTTTCTTCATGTAAACACCACACAAGTCTGATTATGATGATTGTTCCTTATAGCTTAGCATGTGTCTACAACCTATTGTCTTTCCCTATTTAATTTTAATCCATTTATCTCATTTTCATGTTACACATTTATTAAGAAGGTGAGATATTGCATTGAGAGATTGCTATACACTGAATCACTGCTATATGCTCAATGTTAATATTGTGACCAGCATCATGGGGTGGTTATAACCTGGCTGAATACTAAATTCCTAGTCAAGCTTGTGCTGCTATTGAATGATTAAGTGTGAATTCCATTGCCACCTTCCAATTTTTATATCAGCTAAGGCAAAAGTCCCAAAGATGACAGCCTCATTCAACATGCAGCCCTAATTCATCCCTGGAGCGCTGTCTGTCCTACACAAAATGTAATTAAGTAATTAAAAATTATATCAAAATGCATACACACGGGGGTATAGGGAATTAAAAATGCACAGTCAGTGTTAATTCTAGCATTTCTTCATTTTTCAGTGCTTGACTTTGCAGGCTTAATGATCTTTCAACTTTTTGCGTGTAACTTGCTATGTTTGTTAAAAAGTAAGTTGAAAGTAACTCTAACCGGCTGTCATGGGAGGCTGGTTTGGAAGCCCATGTTGTTGCAGTTTAAACTGGTTCAAAACTTTAAACTGAGAGTTCAGACTTCTTTCAGTTCAGTTAATAAGGTTTGTAAGCAGAAGCTGTACATAATTTGTGAACTTTTATGAAGATCAACTACAGGAGGAAGATATGGCATGTATTTTGCTGGGGTTTTTACACTACTCGCTGATTGGAAATGGCATTATGTAAGAAATGTAGCTGTTACTCCAGATCTTCTATATTTCCGGTCACCTCTTGCTTTGTGGTAGGTCTGGGCACACTATGCTCTGCTGGTCTTCTATCTCCTGAACACCAGAGTTCCTGTCTTATTTCTTCACATGTAAGGTTATTAATTTTTATATTATGAATGATAAGATTAGGAAATGTAAAATGATAATTTTATTTCCTGTTTTCCTCTAATATTTTAGTCTGTCCATAACTGCGCATGCCAGTCATGCACTTCTCCTCTGACCGCATAGGTGTGTAAAATTCTCAGACAGGCACTAGGACTTGATCCTAGATGAGTAGCATAGATGACAATCAGTACAGAAATATATAAAAATAGGTAGGAAGCTTCTTAAAGACCTACTTATATTAACAGGAATGTTATAGCAAAATGGAACACTATGAACACTGATCACTATGAAATCTATAATAAATCTTAATATTGATAAAGGTGATACAGGGGAACTGCAGAGGCTTTAGTGAAAGTCCTACTCAAAGAAACACACATCTACACATATTGTAGCGGCAATATTGCAAGCATCAGTCAACAATGCATCAGAGAGATTTGGGCATTTTTATCTTTTTCAAGATAATTTGTTCTTGTATTCCTTGAAATACCTGTCAGTATNTTTTTCCTGTCATGTGGCTTGATGTGTGCCTCTCAACAGTCTCTCGATCAAGTCATGGCGTCTCTTGGAAAAGTGAGCATTTCTCTTTCCCATGACAAACAGCGTGTCATGGTTTTATGATTTTTCTTGTCGGTATTCCACATCATAATGTCATGCATTGCACCGGGAGTTAAAGAGTTAATGTTCCATTTCTGTGGATTATGGATAGTTCCGAGTACCTGGTTCTCAGAAGAGAAGAACTACATACCCCAGGGGACTTTGTGTTTCTGTTTTCCGTGCAGAGGGAAGGACAAAACTGTTCACAGACCACAAGATGTCCCTTTTTTGCCTTTCTGCTTGTCCCAGCTAGACATCTCGCCTTCAGCATTAGAGTAAGGCCATCGGGTTTTGGACACTTCTTTCTTTGTATTTGATTTATTAGCTACAATTCCAATTATATTGCATTATATTGTATTATATTGTGTTATCTTGCATTCCAATATTTTTTTCTAGTAAATTAGTTTGTTTCTCCTCAGATTGATGCTGCTGTTTTGTTTTTAGGCCCATTTCCCTACCTTTTCCCCTTTTCCCCCTTTCCCCATTGCCGGAGTGTGGGTCCATGGGTCCCCCTGCTCCATTAGTCACAGAGCTGGGCCTAAACGGCATGTAAATCATTGACATAGTGCAATTAAAAAACTTAGCAGAATGAATAATATTCCAAATATTTTTATGCAAATAATGGACAAGACAGGAAGACAGCTTCTTTCATTGTATTCAAAGAAACTATTTTCTCAGAGATGTAGTAGCAGAAAGCCTATGACACTGATCAGAGTATTAGGTTTTACAATAACTGTTTTCTACTCAGTGTAAAACACTTCTAATTCAGCACAGTTGAAACACCCATAGCATTCAACTTGGCTCCCCATAAGCCTTCTCCAGCTCCATTTTCATTAAAATTAAGGAATTTTAGTACTCAAAACTTGTATTCATGTAGATGGCTAATTAATCGCTTCTTGAAACTATATATATTTATTAACCATGGCATCCTAAAATGGAACAAGACATGAAGTCTAAATATATTTTAGAGAGATTTCTGTAGATCACTTACTGTGGAAAACAAAATTATCCTCTTTCCTGAATGTTCAATTGGAAAACTTGTGCTGAAAATCAGTGAGTTTCAGGTCAAAAGTAATTTATACTACCTTCTGTAAAACTTTAAAATACATTTCTGCTATCGTTTGTTCTTTAAATGGATTGTTTAAAGTAGCAAGAAATACTGAAATTATCTCTTCCATAAATTTTTAAATTAGTATGCCCTTTTAAGGTATAAATCTTGTTCTCATAATGTGGGGAGTAGATGAGTCTGAAATCTTTTACTATGTACCAACTCTAAGTGAATTAAATACTGAAGATTCAGGGAAATAATGAGAGAGAATGTTGAATATTAATTAGAGAAAGAAAGAAGCATTAGAGACCTTGACAGAGTGGTAGAAAAGCCCAAGACAGAAAATGAGGTTTACGGGCTGAAACTGAGAAGGCTCAGCCTGTCTGCTCTCTGAAGACAGGCAATGGAGGAAGAAGAACAACTCCAAGCTATGGTAATAACTGTGTCACTGATACATAACATCAAATGACTTCAAAAATTAAATTATGTATTTTTATTGGAATATCTAATCTTCCTATAAAATAAAAGACATGAACAACAAAAATTTGAGAAATATTTATAAGATACTTTATATACAAAATCTAAGGAAAAATAGTGTTGAATGTTGAATATGTGTAAACATTGCAGAAAAAGAGAAGATAAGAACGAAACTGGGGTAGAGAATTAGAGAAACATTTTCATTTCTAACATTATTGTACATTTTCTATTTTCAGCCTTGATCAAGACCTTATTCCTGCCAGAAAAAGTGGTCAGCATAATGTATACCTACCAGCTCCACAAACCAGTCTGGGGAAAGCATATAAACTACATACTGATTCCTAGTTCCTGCTTCTGACTGCTTCCATTGTGGAAAAAGAGTGAGTATATATGGGCACATTTCAAATCCGTAGATAAATTTGACTGTCTGTATCACCTTGCATCATTACCTCAGGTTGCAGCAACGCCTGGGACTTGCATAGGTCCCTATAACAATCCTCCTTCTGTAACACATCTACTGCATATGTGATATGTGATTTCAGTAGTAAAATTCATGTAGTTAATATTCACGTATTTGTAGAATAAAGTTGATCCAGAAGGTAGCCTTAGTTTACTGTTTTCTGTTAAAATAAATAAATAAATACCCTACAGTATGACAGAATACTTCCACAGACAAGCTAACTGGGAAATCCAAGTTCCTGCGGATTTTACCTCATGACCTAATCTTTTGATATTTATTATGCTGCTAAAACCAAGTGAAAGGTTTTTTTTGTTGTTGTTGTTTTTGGTTTTGTTTTTAATAAGTATTTTTCCTCCTGGCAGGTCAACCCCCTTAGAGGAGAAATAAGAGAAAATACTTATCTGGTTTCATACATCTACAGGAACTTAGATCTTTTGAAAACTAAGATTTCTCTTATATAGACTTAAATACAACAGTGATTTCAGAACTGATAATGAATCATAGAATATCCGGGAGTTGGATGGGACCCACTGGGATCACTGAGTTCAACTCCTGAACTGAAGATAAACTGATTTACATCTGAGGAGTGTGATCAAATGTTTTATGACCCAGCCTACTGTTATTTCTTGCATATGAATAACTCTTGCTGATTTCATAACCTGGAAAATGGCCTATGGGTTTAGCTTCCTTATCTCCAAATTTAAACTTCCTGTAGGAGATGAAAAATGTCTTTTCAATACAAACACTCAGCAAAACAGGGGAAATTAACTCTAATTTAATAAGCCAATTATTTTGCTATTAATTAAATGTATATTGATTTTTGCAAAAACAATTATTGAGCTTAGCAAGTATGAAAGAGATTAATCTAGCTGAAATCTGATTAGTTAAGAATTGCATGGGCAATACAAATACATGGTTAGAAGGTACGGCACTTGTGAGGAAGTTAAAGATTTATTCATGAAAATTGCTCTAATTGTATAAATATGTTTTGTAGAATTTACATAAGAATTCAGGGAAGAAACAGTTTTAGAAAACCAATGGTTTACCTTTTCTCTCGGGCCTAAAGTTTATGTGTGAAGAAGACAACGATGATGTACCAGCCATGCTGATAGACTGCCAATTAAATTTTCTGTTTACTAATATAAATAAATCTGTAAACAGCACTTTCCTTACCACCAAGGCTCTGGAAATCTGCCATAAAGAACAAAAATTCTGCCCTTAGAGTAGACGGGTAAAGGAGGAAACATAGATATATTTAAAACATCATTTTACCCCTTACAGAGTAGGGACTATGTAGCAACAGAAAGCACAAGGTAGCTAAGAGCTGTTCTGCTGGAGGATCTGTATCTGTAAAAAAATATGGAAAAATCAAGCCACAGAGAATGTCTGTGTACCAGAAGGATGAGTGGCTCAGGCTGAACAAGGGTTAGTGGCCCTTTCTCCTTCCAAAAGTACACAGTACTCATGAAATAGCTTACACTGTAATTCTTACATGTCATTAAATTGAAACTGTTTCACTGACAGAGCTGACTGATTCTTGTTTTTTTTTAAAGAGATGAACCATACATTTAGCTATTCTGGGCAGTATTTTCTATCTCTATGGGTCAGATGAGGTTTGTGGATCACTTTGAAGCCTTTGCTAGCTAAATAATCTATCGACAGCTTACGAGCTGGTTCAGCCCGGTTCTATGACTAGAGGGGTGGAGGGATCCACAGATCTGTGCCTCCTGAAAAGGGGAAACAGGGGATCCCAAATAATTAAAAACAGTGGCAACGATCTGAGGAGAAACAAACTAATTTACTAAATAAGATATCGGAATGCAAGATAACACACTGTAATACAATATAATTAGAATTAAAGCTAATAAATAAAATATAATGAGAGAAAGAGTGTCTGAAAAAGCTGAAGGCCTTACACTAATAGCGTGCGGTCAGGACGAGCAGCAGTGAGAGAGTCTGACAATCGAAGAGAGGGACATCAGGTGACCTGCTGAGGCTTTATATGTGTTCCCCCTGGCGAATGTAGTTCTTCTCTTCCAGACAGGTGCCTGGAACTGGACCATTAACTCTTTAACTCCCAGTGCACTACATGATGTTATGATGTGGAACACCAATAACCAAAAATTGTAAAACCATGACATTCTACCCCTTATTCTACATCACTACATCATGCTTAGTATATACAAACAAACCATAATTAACAAGCATTAAACATATGCACACACAAACCTATACATATATATACATGGAATTACTGACTGCACTCCCCCAGCATCAAATTCCTTTGTGGTACACATTGAACGTCCCCATTTTTCTGCATCACCCACCAAGTGGACCCAGGTCCCTGGCAAAAACAGTTCCAGAAGCTGGAAAGACCCAAACCATTTTTCCCAACATGTTCTTTACATGTACTACTGGGACTTTATGTCCCTTGATAGTATAAAGGGAGCGGACAGGACCATCGTGACTGATAGATCCCTGTGTGCTGACCAACCAGGTGGCTTCGGCCAAATGCTTCTCCCAGTGCTTAAATGTTCCACCACCCATTGCTTTCAACATAGTTTTTAACAACCCACTGTATCATTCAATTTTACCAGAGGCTGGTGCATGATAGGGAATATGATAAATCCACCCAGTGCCATGATCTTTGGCCCAAGTATTTACAAGAGAATTTTTGAAATGAGTCCCATTGTCTGACTCATTTCTTTCTGAAGTGCCATTTCACCATAGAACTCGTATTTCCAGACCTAATATGGTGTTTTGGGCAGTAGCATGGGGTACTGCGTATGTTTCAAGCCACCCAGTGGTTGCCTCCACTATGGTAAACACATAACGCTTACCACTGCGAGATCGTGGCAAGATGATATAATCAACCTGCCACACTTCCCCATATTTATACTTTTGCCATCGCCCTTCCCCCCAAAGAGGTTTCATCCTCTTGGCTTGTTTAATTATGGTACATGTGTCACAGTCATGAATAACCTGTGCAATAGTGTCCATAGTTACTTCCACCCCTCGGTCTCTGTCACATTTATATGTTGCATCTCTTCCTTGATAGCCCAAAGTCTCATGGGCCCTCTGAGCTAGAAATAATTCACTCTTGTGTTGCCAGTCTAAGTCTGTTTGAGCCACCTTAATTCTGGCAGCTTGATCTACCTGATGGTTATTTTGTTGTTCTTCAGTAGCCCGACTCTTGAGCACATGAGCATCTATGTGACGCACCTTTACAACCATATTCTTTATTGGGGCAGCAATGTCTTTCCAAGGTTCAGCAGCCCAAATAGGTTTACCCCTTCTTTGCCAGTTATTTTGTTCCCACTGCTGTAACCACCCCCATAAAGCATTTGCCACCATCCATGAGTCCGTGTATAGATAAAGCATTGGCCACTTCTCCCGTTCAGCAACATCTTAGGCCAGCTGGACCGCCTTTACCTCTGCAAACTGGCTTGATTCTCCTTTACCTTCAGAGGCTCCTGCAACTTGTTGTGTAGGGCTCCACACAGCAGATTTTCATCTGCGATGCTTCCCCACAATACAACATGATCCATCTGTGAACAGGGCATATTTCTTTTCATTTTCTGGTAGTTCATTGTATGGTGGGGTCTCTTTAGCACACAATACTTCTTTTCTGCTGGTGATGTTCCAAACTTTTTGCCTTCAGGCCATTCCATAATCACCTCTAGGATTCCTGGATGACTGAGGTTCCCCATGTAAGCTCACTGCGTAATCAATGCAATCCACTTACTCCAAGTGGCATCAGTAGCATGATGGGTGGAGGGAACCTTTCCCTTGAACATCCAGTTCAGCACTGGCAGTCGAGGTGCTAAAAGGAGCTGTGTTTCAGTACTGACTACTTCGGAAGCAGCCCGAACCCCCTCATACGTGGCTAAGATCTCCTTTTCAGTTGGAGTGTAGCACTCTTCAGACCCTCTGTACGCTCGACTCCAGATTCCCGGGGGTTGGCCTCAGGTCTTTCCTGAGGCTCTTTGCCACAGACTCCAAGTGGGACCTTTCTCTCCAGCAGCAGTGTAAAGGATGTTCTTTACATCCTGTCCTGTCCGTACTGGCCCCAGGACCACGGCGTGGGCTATCTCTTGCTTAATCTGCTCAAAAGCCTGCTGCTGCTCAGGACCCCATGCAATATTATTCTTCCGCGTCTCCTGATAAAGGGGGCGCTTACAATGAGGCTGTAGTTTGGAACATGCATTCTCCAAAAGCCCACAATGCCTAGAAAAGACTGTGTCTCTTTCTTATTAGTGGGCAGAGAAATGGCAGTGATTTTGTTGATCACACCTGTTGGGATGTGACAATGCGCATCTTGCCACTTTATGCCTAGGAACTGAATTTCCTGGGCAGGTCCTTTCACTTTGCTTCACTTAATAGTGAAACCAGCATGCAGAAGGTTCTGGATTATCTGCTCTCCTTTCTCAAAAACTTCCCTTGCTGTGTTGCCCCACACAATAATGTCATCAATGTACTGTATGTGCTCAGGAGCACCACCCTTTTCCAGTGCAGCTTGGATCAACCCATGGCAAATAGCTGGGCTGTGTTTCCACCCCTGGGGCAAACGATTCCAGGTATACTGAATGCCCCTCCAGGTGAAAGCAAACTGTGGCCTACATTCTGTGGCCAAAGACATGGAAAATAAGGGATTAGCAATGTCAGTGGTGGCATACCACCTGGCTGCTTTTGACTCCAGTTCATATTGGAGTTCTAACATCTCTGGTACAGCAGCACTCAGTGGGAGTGTGACTTAATTCAGGCCACAGTAGTCTACTGTCAGCCTCCATTCTCCACTGGATTTACGCACAGGCCATATGGGACTATTAAAAGTGAGTGAGTTTTGCTGATCACTCCCTGGCTCTCTAGTTGACGAATCAACTTGTGAATGGGGAGCAAGAAATCCCTGTTGGTGTGGTCCTGCTGTCTATGCACCATTTTTGTGGCAATCGGTACTTGTTGCTTTTTCACTCGCAGCAACCCCACAACAGACGGATCTTCTGATAGGCCAGGCAAAACAGACAGCTGCTTAACACCTTCTGTGTCTACAGCAGCTATTCCAAAGGCCCATCAATATCCTTTGGGATCCTTAAAATTTCCCCTTCTCAGGTAATCAATACCAAGTACATAGGGAGGCCCTGGGCCAGTCACAATAGAGTACTTTTGCCAGTCTTTACCAGCGAGGCTTACTTCGGCCTCCAACATTGTCAGCTCTTGGGAACCCCCAGTCACCTCATGAATATAAATTGATTTTGTCCCTTGGTGACTCGAGGGCATTAGAGTGCACTGTGCACCAGTGTCCACTGTGCACCAGTGTCCACCAGGGCCTTATATTTCTGTGGTTCTAATGTGCCAGGCCATCTAATCCACACAGTCCAATACACTCTATTATCCCTTCCCCCCCCCCCCCCTAGGGGCAGGGGCCCTCTATTTGTTACCTCGGTTGTCTCCAGCAAGTGGAGCAATCACCTTTTTGGAGAAGTTCACCTTGGTGGTTGAGTTGTCTTGTAATTCTTTTACCCGTGCTGAAGTGCAGGAGTGGGTTTTTTATGCCACTTCTTCATATCTTCTCCATGGTCACGTAGGTAATGCCACAAGGCAAAACGCAATGTAGTCTTACTGTTGTCACTTGCTCGAGCGGGAGGACGTCTTCTTTTGATAGCTGAGACATTGGATGATGCAGGCTGGGAGGAAACCAAGTTGACCAGCCCCTCCAGTAGGCTGTTTTGGGAATCCTGGACCCCATTAGATCTATCTGGTACCACCATGGATCCATCAGCATTACGCATGGTCGACAGTTCATCTTTTATATCTTCTTGATTGCTCTCTATTCTGTCCAGTTTTTCAGATACCTTTGCAATGGCTGAAACACAAGCTTGTAGAGGGGTTAAATGTAACTCAAAGTCTTGAAGTTTATTAATCAGTTTATTTATAAGGGGTCTTCTTTCCCCTCTGCCATACATTGCTGCTAATGTACTGGCATACCTTTCTGGTGCAGTCTTTGTGAATGTACGCCACATATTTGGTGTACACCTAACTCTCTCCAGATCATGCTCTTGGTCTGGCTCGTCAGGAATGAAATCAGAGCTATGTAACATTTCCACCACAGTGTATTCTCTCAAATAATGGATGCCTTTTTCCATATCAGTCCATTTCTTTTTCTCAGGCATCAGATCGTCTTTGAAGGAGTATCTTTCTTTTACGGCTAGCAACATCTGCTTCCAGAGGGTGAAGGACCTATTCTGGCATGTACTGATACCTCTGTCAATGGCTGAGTCCCTAGCAATGCCACCTAGTTGGCGAGCTTCTCTACTATCTAGCCACACACTGTTGGCCCCATTGTCCCAACATTGAAGTAACCAGGTGACAATAGGCTCATTTGTGTGGTGTGAAAAATCTTTTCTCAGACCTCAAATTTCATTCATTTTCAGAGATCGATCAGTAATAGTAATGATGTCTTGCTCACCTCTTACCCTTTCAGGATTTCTTGTTGCCCTCCTAGGCGTTGGTGACCGCAGTCCTATTGAGGGCCCCTCCCTTGGACTCCCAGGGGTGCTTCCCCTGGATCTCAGAGCCACTCCTCTGGACCTCTTTCCTCCTCTCTTACAGTGACTGCTTCCTCTACTTTCTCCTCCTCCTCTTTCTTCTGTTCTAACTTGAGTCGAGATTTGTTTTGTTTTCCGTCCTCTTACAGGGGCAACTGACATCAATTCTGGTGTCTCCTGTGGTTGATCAGGTTGGTCAGTTCCGATGCTCTCACTCTCCAGTTTGGCTCGGAGTCCGTCTCGTTCAATTATAAGGATATTTAGTTCAGATTCAAGCATGGCTTGATGAGACTGAATTCTGTTTAGTTCAGTTTGGAGTACGTCCCGTTCAGACTTGAGGATGTCTGTCTTGGACCGGAGGGCATCTCGCTCAGACAGGAAGGTGTCCCGTTGAGATTGGAGACTGTCGAGTTTGGATTGCAGGGAGTGTCTCTCGATTCGGAGGGCATCTCTCTCGGATCAGAGGGAGTCCCGCTCGGATTGGAGGTCTTTTCTCTCGACTTGGAGACTCTCTCGCTCATTTTTTACTGTCTCCCTGAGACTCTCCCTTTCAGCTTTCAGACACTCCCTCTCAATGTCAAAAACTCTCTCCCTCTCTGGGATAGTACTGAATAAGGCTCGATAAGCATTAGCCAGGCCCCAAATCACTTGTGCCTCCTCAGATCTGCCTGAGCTGCAACATNAACTGGGTCTGTTTAGCCTTGAGAAAAGAAGACTGAGAGGGGACCTGATCCAGGTCTATAAATATCTAAGGTGTGGGGGGCAAAGTGGCGAGGCCAGACTCTTTTCAGTGGTGTGTGGAGACAGGACAAAGGAAAACGGCCAGAAACTGGAGCATAGGAAGTTCTGCACCAATGTGCGCAAGAACTTCTTTACGTTGAGGGTGACGGAGCACTGGAACAGGCTGCCTAGGGAGGTTGTGGAGTCTCCTTCTCTGGAGATATTCAAGACCCGCCTGGACGCCCACCTGTGCCACCTGGTGTAGGGAACCTGCTTTGGCAGGGGGGCTGGACTCGATGATCTCTGGAGGTCCCTTCCAACCCCTATGATTCTGTGATTCTGTGATTCTATGATAAGGGGTCTTCTTTCCCCTCTGCCATACATTGCTGCTAATGGACTGGCATACCTTTCTGGCATAGTCTTTGTGAATATATGCCACGTATTTGGTGTACACCTGACTCTCTCAGGATCATGCTCTTGGTCTGACTCATCAGGAATGAAAATGGGGCTATGTAACATTTCCACCACAGCATATTCTCTCAAATAACGGATGCCTTTTTCCATATCAGTCCATTTCTTTTTCTCAGGCATCAGACCGTCTTTGAAGGGATATCTTTCTTTCATGGCTAACAGCATCCGCTGGGTGAAGGACCAATTCTGGCATGTACTAATACCTCTGACAATGGCTGAGTCCCTAGCAATACCACCCAGTTGGCGAGCTTCTCTACTATCTGGTGACCCGCTCTTGGCCCCATAGTCCCAACATTGAAGTAACCAGGCAACAATAGGCTCATTTGGGTGGCCTGAGAAAAGTCTTTTCTCAGACCTCGAATTTCATTCATATTCATTTTCGGAGATTGATCAGTAATGGTAACGATGTCTTGCTCACCTCCTACTCTTTCAGGACTTCTTGTAGCCCTCCTGGGCATTGGTGACTGCGATCTTATTGGAGGCCCCTCCCCTAGACTCAGGGGTGCTTCCCCTGATCTCGGAGCTGCTCCTCTGGACCTCTTTCTTCCTCTTCTCTTACAGTGTCTGCTTCCTCTACTTTCTCCTCCTCTTTCTTCTGTTCTGAGTTGAGATTTGTTTCATTTTCCATCCTCTTACAGGGGCAACTAACACTGATTCTTCTGCCTCCTATGGTTGATCAGGTTGGTCAGTTTCAATGCTCTCACTCTCCATCTCGGTTCAGAGTCTGTCTTGTTCGATTATGAGGGTATTTAGTTCAGTCCACCAGCTTTTAAACTTTTCCAGGTGTACTCAGACAGAGATAGCATTATAATGTACATATTATTTTTTGTTTGTTTTCTTGTTTGTTTTTTTAAAACTGATAGAATCAGTTTAGCTGTTAGATACAATAAAAATAGAATTGCAGATGTGGAAAGGGTTCTTAGAAATTTTAAACATGTTAATGAAAGAAAAAGGCCTTTTCTGAGATTCATAGAATAGAAAAATAATGTCACAGAAATTCATCAGCCCTAATAGTAGCCATCTTTGAGAACATAGAACAGTAAAATAAGTTATTCAAGGTCAGAGTGGATCAATAGTGTCAGTCGGGATCAAATCCTGTGAACTCGTTTCAGTTCTTTGCTTTTGCTACTAAGCTCTTTCTAGTCTAATTCTTCAGATAGGACAATTCAAAGCCAGTCAAATAATTGTGCATATTTCATCTCATCTTTTCTTTTCAAACATATTTATTTTGTGAAATAGATTGAAACTCCATCTGTCTCAATTTGCTTGAGTTCACTCTCCTTCAAACATTTCCTGATTAAATATTCCGGGTCATAGCCTTATTGTAGATTATCAGCTCCTTGCCCACATCTTTTTCCCCATTCACAGTTTGGTGCTGTGAGGCTAGGGGGGCAATTAGCAGTCTTCAGCAGCAGCTTTTTCATCCACTGAAAAAGAAGATCTGGACTGTGCATTATTGGCTTTTAAAGTGAGAAACCAAGTAGTGCCCCTTGACCTATTGCTCCTGTGTCAGTAAAAGAAGCTGAAACAGCTGTTTCTCAGAGGATAGCAAATGTATCAACAAAACACTTTGTTGAGAGACCCAGCTTGCACAAATCTAGCCTCTGTACCTAGATGTGGCAAATGACGGCTATTTTGGGTTGGCAAATATATAATAACTCGTGTAGAGACCTGAAAAAAGCAAAGTTTGCTTTGCACACCTTCAATCTTTTCAGTGTTTATAGCCTGGGAAAAGTCAGGATCGTTTTAGGTCAAGGAGATGTGATTTGCAATGTTTTCTCTTACAGCCAGGCTTTCAGAGGGAAGTTAGGATCCCTCCACGGTGAAACTGTCTGTCCTGAAGTAGTTGCAGCTCTCTATCTCTCTTCCCATTTCCTCTCAGTTCTTTCTCTTTTCTGTTCTTGGTTCTTTGTTTAACTAAATTAACATTTAAAATTTGGCACTCTATTTCTTCCTGTAGACTAGGTCAGTGAGCTTCACCCATGCATCAGCATAAATTGACAGAGTCAAGTGCAATGCACATCTAGATGTCTGTATTGATTGACATACTCAGCCAGTGAAGCTATTATGGGCACAGTGAATTTCCCTTTCAGTAACTGATTGGCATCTTTGCAGCCATAAGCAGCTTGATGAGGACTAATATGGGGAGGGAAGACGTTCCAGCACATGTCCTTGATGATATAGGCATATATCTATTGATTTTGAGATGAGACTGGCAATGTCAGTGTGTTGTATGTGTACTATGTATAGAAGATAAAGGCTCTACATTCTGCCACTTTCTGTGGGGAAGGCTCATGTCTCTTCTCCTTTTTTGGTTATTAATTCCTGCAGGTTTCTTATTCCGTTATGGTAACTAATTTTAATAGGAAACACCTACAGATGAAAATTCAAGAAACAAAATTTCAGCTTCTTGTTGTAGCAGCTTCAGAAGTCACAGAAAAGATGAATTTGGAGGAGATAAATATTCAGAAGGTAATACTTGTAGCAGAAGTATAAAGATAATCCTATTTTTCTTGCTGCAAAAATGAAACTTGCATCTCAATATAATTGTTGTTTTTTTTGTTTTGAGAAGAAAAAAAAAATCAGTTAATTTGGTTAAGCCTCTTGTTCTGAAATTTTGAAATTGTTATTTTATTTTTTGATTTGAGATTGCTTATTCTTATTCTTTGATGTACTTTGCCATCTGCTAAAGAGAAATTTCAAGACAAGAGCAAATCAAAATTGAACATGATATTTTTTCCTGTAATAAAGTACACTTATTTGATTGTATTGCATTCTAACCAGGAAAAAAAAAAAAAAATCCTGTAGAAACTTTTAAATTCACAATGAACCAAAAAATAATCTCTTCTTTTAGTTTCTTTGTAGTTTTAAAATACTAGCTTATGTAACACCTCCATGTTAAAAAAAAAAAAAAAAAAAAAA
>JACDJE010000093.1:29477-118234 GCA_016647715.1 Pavo muticus | reverse complement strand
AAAAAAAAAAAAAAAAAAAAAAAAAAAAGTACTAGTGATACAGATCTTCGATTTTTATAATGAAGAAACCTGTTTTAATACTATTAGGAGATTATACTGACATATAATATATTAAAATAACAAAATGGGAAGTGTCAAAGAAGCTGCTCGCTATTTGCTGAAGGTTATTTGTGGGAGAAATATAACAGTATAGGGCATCTTATACTGTTGTAGGTATGTCTCAGAAGTCTGAAAGTCATACTAGTATCAAGCTACCACCTTTTAGGTTTTATGTAGCCCAAATTTGACTTGTGCTGTCTTATACTACATTAAAATAAGGAAGTTGGAAATCACAAGTACATCTAGACCTGCAATAACTATTTGTTAAAGGGAGGAGTTTTTTCCACACTAGCCAGGAATCGTATTGCAACTTTCAGCTCTACCATTCCTTGTTGTGCAGGCCATCCCAGTGAAGAAAAGAAAGGAATGTTCGGCGGTTAAGATCGATACTACCGCATCTCTAAGAGAGATTTGTTACATAACAGGAGTTGCAGGAATACTCTGGGAGATACTGCCTTGTCTTAGTTGCTTATAACTCAAAGATAAGATAAGATTACACAAATTATTTCCAGCTTTAACTATTACTTTGTTTGTCAGTCTGGGATATTGGAATTAGTTCTTTTCATTTTGACTTCAGTCTGCATTTGCAGTATTAAAGATTCTGTCGAACTGGTAGATGTTGGATCTTAAAATAGGAAACGATTATAATCCTATTGCCAGACTTTCAGTCTATTTTGCAAAATGAAGTCCATAGGCATTGTTTTATGCTGAACATTTTGAGGTTCCCCCATAACATCAAGATTAATTCAGCTGATAATATTTTGTCAGAACCTTTGCAAAGGTTAAGATTCTGATTTAAGAATACAAATTATAGTAATTGGAGTTTGATCTTTGAGTTATTGCTGTTCTTTTCTACTAAGGTGCAGACTTGTTTTTCAGAAAACAAAGTGTGCAGCTACTCCCCTCCAAAATAAATAAATAAATAAAAAGAATCACTGACTTCTAACAATTAAGGCAAACTTGAAAAAAAAACAGTGCTAACAGAATGGATTTCTATTTTCTTACAAGTAAAAATAAACAGGATAAAAAACAACAAAAAAAACCCCATCATTTTCTTCATGTAAACACCACACAAGTCTGATTATGATGATTGTTCCTTATAGCTTAGCATGTGTCTACAACCTATTGTCTTTCCCTATTTAATTTTAATCCATTTATCTCATTTTCATGTTACACATTTATTAAGAAGGTGAGATATTGCATTGAGAGATTGCTATACACTGAATCACTGCTATATGCTCAATGTTAATATTGTGACCAGCATCATGGGGTGGTTATAACCTGGCTGAATACTAAATTCCTAGTCAAGCTTGTGCTGCTATTGAATGATTAAGTGTGAATTCCATTGCCACCTTCCAATTTTTATATCAGCTAAGGCAAAAGTCCCAAAGATGACAGCCTCATTCAACATGCAGCCCTAATTCATCCCTGGAGCGCTGTCTGTCCTACACAAAATGTAATTAAGTAATTAAAAATTATATCAAAATGCATACACACGGGGGTATAGGGAATTAAAAATGCACAGTCAGTGTTAATTCTAGCATTTCTTCATTTTTCAGTGCTTGACTTTGCAGGCTTAATGATCTTTCAACTTTTTGCGTGTAACTTGCTATGTTTGTTAAAAAGTAAGTTGAAAGTAACTCTAACCGGCTGTCATGGGAGGCTGGTTTGGAAGCCCATGTTGTTGCAGTTTAAACTGGTTCAAAACTTTAAACTGAGAGTTCAGACTTCTTTCAGTTCAGTTAATAAGGTTTGTAAGCAGAAGCTGTACATAATTTGTGAACTTTTATGAAGATCAACTACAGGAGGAAGATATGGCATGTATTTTGCTGGGGTTTTTACACTACTCGCTGATTGGAAATGGCATTATGTAAGAAATGTAGCTGTTACTCCAGATCTTCTATATTTCCGGTCACCTCTTGCTTTGTGGTAGGTCTGGGCACACTATGCTCTGCTGGTCTTCTATCTCCTGAACACCAGAGTTCCTGTCTTATTTCTTCACATGTAAGGTTATTAATTTTTATATTATGAATGATAAGATTAGGAAATGTAAAATGATAATTTTATTTCCTGTTTTCCTCTAATATTTTAGTCTGTCCATAACTGCGCATGCCAGTCATGCACTTCTCCTCTGACCGCATAGGTGTGTAAAATTCTCAGACAGGCACTAGGACTTGATCCTAGATGAGTAGCATAGATGACAATCAGTACAGAAATATATAAAAATAGGTAGGAAGCTTCTTAAAGACCTACTTATATTAACAGGAATGTTATAGCAAAATGGAACACTATGAACACTGATCACTATGAAATCTATAATAAATCTTAATATTGATAAAGGTGATACAGGGGAACTGCAGAGGCTTTAGTGAAAGTCCTACTCAAAGAAACACACATCTACACATATTGTAGCGGCAATATTGCAAGCATCAGTCAACAATGCATCAGAGAGATTTGGGCATTTTTATCTTTTTCAAGATAATTTGTTCTTGTATTCCTTGAAATACCTGTCAGTATTAAAAAAAAAAAAAAAAGAAAATGTTTATTTTGTTTCTTTCTAAATGCATTTGAATTTTTTCTTATTCTTTAATTCTGCCTTTGAAGCACAATATTTGACCTTGCTGTCCAGTAGAATTATAGTTTAAATGAAAACCCTTGTAATTTTTCATGGATCCCTGCAGGCTTTAAGTTAGAATTGAATGCTAGTGTATTATACAAGGTGCAACTGCTCTGTAGTCATCAACACACTGACACTGGAAACCACTTTTATTTTTAAACTCTTTTTTCAGACAAATGATTACACTTGATTTAGAATCTATTAAATCACTAATAGTAAACATTATCACAACTGTCATTGAATTCTGTCTGTAACTTATTGTGGAGCATGGTAAATGTCCACATGAGTATTTAACAGTTTGAAACTCCTACAGAAAGAGGTATGGTTTTAGGGAATATCATTAAAAGAAAATAAAATCTAACTGTAATAATAACGATGTCAACAAAATGTTGCATATGTAGCATGTCACCTAAAAAGTCTAAAGTGTCAGAGGGAAAAGAAAGCTTTTTTTGTTAAAGTAAATATTGTTTCCCTGACTTAGGTCTTGCTTTGTAGATTTTGAAATATCTAATAGTTCTCAGGGGAGATAGCGCTGTTCTTGAAAGATAAATCTAAGGCCTGTAGTGGTATTGAAAGGAATAACAGACAGATGCCTCTTTGTACACTTGAGTGTAATGATGCTTAAAAGAAGACGAAACGGTCCCTGGTTGTCTTTTTGACATATTCAGATTGTAGCCAGCTCTGCAGGGAGATTCAGCTCTCTGTTTTGTCAGATGGAAGTCTGGGAAACATACAAAAGTTAGAAGGCACAGATTAAATTTGCTTCTTCAATTATATGACAATTCTGCTTTCAGGAAAACACTGTATTTCATTTTTTAATTTTAAATATGCAGTTTCTTATCTGCTCCGATCCTGGCACACTAAGTTGAAAGCTGTATCCGTATGAAGTAGTTCATAACACTGATCGCAGAAATGGATAAAAGACTTTACAAACATGATATTAAATCTAATTCAAGAAGGATGTTTACAATGTAGTAACTCATGGAGATAAAACTTGGGTAAGCAAATAAACAAAGAAAACCTTACATTTTTAATATGAGTATTTTTGTGTAAATTTTTACTGTTTCTAGGCTTGTTTTAGAGAAGGTCAAGGTGCTTTCTTCCTGCACAGGCATAAAAAGACAGAATAAAACTAACATCTCAGCATGATATAGTAATGACGCAGTATCTCAAATAACAAAGGTATTAGGTAACCTGATGTGGCAACAATGAACTGAATATGTGAAGGATATTTTCTGGTTTAAACTGTATATGTCTTTTTTAAGACAAGAGAAGAGTGAATGGGATGATGAATACAAAAATACAAAAATTCCTGTCTCAGGAAGTTCCTAAGCTGCACACCACTGTGTTTGTTAGTTTTACCTGGAGAAATATCACTGACTCCTTGTTCTTCTTGTATTCTTACTTTATACCAGCACTGCCAAGTTAGGTGTATATACCTTAATTTCTGTTTCTCAGGGCCACAGCTGATAACTGTATGGAACAGCATGCATTTGTAAGTAACTAGAATAACTGAAAATTGACTTTAAAGTTAAAAGTTTTTTCTATTTTTCTTTCTCAAAGGAATGTCTCTTTGAAATTATCTACATTGCCATTCACTGATGACAAGCTAATATTCCTAAAACAGCTGTAAGTATTTTTCCTCTCCTTGGTGTTCTGAAATCACAAATACGGTATACTTGTTTAATATCAAGTCTTTCAAAAATTTCTTCTATTTAGAAATCAGAGTTTACTTAGTGACTATGATAACAGAGTCCTCTGCAAGGACAAAGAGAAGAAATTCCACTAAAAAGGGAAAAACAACAACAACAACAACAACAACAAAAACCAAACAGAAACACAAAATATTTAGTTATAAGAATAGTTAAAGTCAAGATGGGAGAAAGACCAGTAGTAAACTTGCCAAGAAGTTTGGGTTGTGTGTCTCACCATGCAATACAATTGCATCAGTCACCCCATATATCTGTTACTTAATACTTCATAATTGATTCACCTTGTTTAAACTGTCTTTTTCAACAGTTGACACAATTGAATTTTCACTGTTTTATATAGCTAAATTACGAATTTTGGTGAAGTGAATCAAAGTTAGAAAACTCTTCCAGGGTGGTTTCTGCTAGCTGAAAGTGTCAGCAGTTTTTTGTGAGTATATGCTAAGCAGACATTGAGGTGGGATTTTTCGTCCTTAATGATAAGGCAGGTTAAATAGCATCTGGTTTAAAATTGGTACGATCTTTAGCTTGTTGGCAAGCAGTGAGGTTCCAATTCTGCCTATAAAGGAAAGGAACTAGCATTTGCCAATTAAATCAAGCAGCTGTTTCACAGGCACTATTGCTAATAGCTACCAACTAAGCTTGAAGCCATTACTCCAGATTGTTTAATGAACTGCTTTTAATACATAGTAAGTGCTAACTTCTGTATCTCAATTTCTTGAGCAAGCAGGAAGGGATATTTAAAAGTACATCACTGTTCAAACTTCTATAGCATCATAGGAAGTGTCTGCGCAATGAAGTACAAGAATTTGAGACTTTCTTTATGATATACAAATTTATACGAAGAATCCTAGAGAGAATAGTACTATTTAAAATAATTCTGACAGTGCATGGTAAAAATTTACCATTCTCTGGTGTTATTCAATGTGTGGCTTTATTTTTCTCTCCTAAGGAGGTATGTTATGTATGTTATGTAAACTTGAATTTTGTACTCTTTTGGGTTACTGCATAATTCTGATGATAAAACCAAAATCCTCTCTGAACATGCCAGGATTTTTGCCTGTGATTTTTTTATCATTCATTTTTTTTATCATTCATGATCATTTTTTTATCATTCTTCAAGCACTAGAAATAACTGGTCCAGAATTCTTGTGCAGATATACATTATTTGAAATCTAGCTCACTTAATGCTGCTATTTCTAATAATCTTTTTACTTCTCAGCTGGTGGCTGTTGGAGATTTCTGTAAACTGGAGTGCAATGAATCACTATCTTCCAATCCTAAACACTGGTACTAAGAGCATGTGTTATACTCAGTTGTATCTATGTCTGCAGATAGTACCTTTTCAGGTGTAACTGTGGAACTTCTGAAGAGTCTAAACAAGCTAAATGAGACTATACTATCTTGCTAAGCTTCAACTGTCCAGAAAATGAAAATAGCTTGGCAAAAATGATTTTATAACGTGAATCATATATGTCTAGGGAAACAGGAGATAAAGCTTCAACACAAAAAGGAAGTATATAGAAGGTGAAAGCATAGAGGAGTTACCCTGAAGGACTATACAGACACTCTCTGGACATGCAAGGACAGTTAGGAGAATCAAAGTCTGCTGGTTGTGAAACTAGGGAGGGATGTGAACAATGGCATATGAGTGTGTCACATATTAGCCTCCATGTGTGATGTATAAGCCTCTATTTAGTACACTTAGCAGCAACAGAAAGGTGGAGAGAAATGTAGGCTAGTTGGTCAATAGGATGGGTGACTTGGTTATTAGAGACATGGAAAGGGTATACAGTTTGTTCTATGAGGAGAAACTGGATGAGCAAGGCTTGTACAGCCTAGGGAAGATAGGGCCCAAGAGCTGTCTTTGGTTTTGTCTACAGCAGAGGTGGACAGGAAACAATGCAGATACTTTGCAGTACAGGAGCTTAGGAAAAGATGCAAAAGCTGATTTGTGTATGATTAGTGTGTTTGCATTTATTTGTCTGATTTTGCCAGGACAGCTGTCAAACTCATGAACAGAGTGCTTAAGAAGCTGTTGAACCTCCATCCTTGGAGATGTTAAGAACCTGAGTAATCATAGTTGTGAGCAACCTGGGAGAAAAAAGATGACTTCAGTGACTTCTTGAGATCCCTTCTAACATAAATTACAGTTCCGTGATTATAACATTGACTTACTCAATTGCTCTAGAACCACTCTTTTTTTAGAGACTTCTAATCAAAGTTTTCCTCTAACCTGGTTCAAAAAGAATGCCAGTGATTATAGGGGGAGGTATTGGACTATTCAGAATCAGTTTTCAGATTTTGTTCAATATCAACCTTTGTTGCTGATTCAGATACAAATTTGCTAGTATTCAAGCATTCAGTCTTCAATACATTTCTAAGTTTCGTAAGCAAATTTCAGAGTCACTGAAACCACCTCCGGAGAGCATCCCTTTCCCAGACCTAATTTCTAATTCTGTGTTAAAAATGTTGAAATATGCTTTTATTGATTTCCCTCCCCCCATCTTACAGATACTTGTTACATTGACTTAAACTGCAGTTAGTCTTGCTTGTATATTTCTATGGCAAAGTTTTGCCTTAGTAATACAGAATCTAGAAATAAATGGTATTTTTTTCTCTCTCAGTTGAAATTCAAACAATCAAGCAACTGTAAAATAAGAAAGGCTTTCATTTTTTCCTTGTAGTAATCTAGATCTTATGCATCTCTTAGGTGCAGTAGAGGGTGAAAAATAAAAATATTTGTTAGAAGTCTTCATATTTTCCTTCCCTGTTACTAGCTAACATCTGCCTGTAAAAAAGGAGAGACAGTAACAACAACAACAAAAAGATTAGGAAAGACAAAATTAAGGAAATTCCAATAGACATTTTGCAATTGGTTTTCTCTGNCCCCCCCCCCCCGTCTGGGGGCAGGGCCCCTCTATTTGTTACCTCTGTTGTTTTTATGGCTATTGCCATATCCCACAGCAACTAGAGCAATCACCTTTTTGGAGAAGTTCACCTTGGTTGTTGATCTGTCTTGTGATTCTTTTACCCATGACTGAAGTGCAGGAGTGGGTTTTTTATGCCACTTCTTCATATCTTCTCCATGGCCACGTAGGTAATGCCACAAGGCAAAACGTGACATAGTCTTACTGTTGTCACTTGCTCAAGCAGGAAGATGTCTTTTTTTAATAGCTGAGACGTTGGATGATGCAGGCTGGGAGGAAACCAAGTTGATCAGCTTCTCCAGTAGGCTGTTTTGGGAATCCTGGTCCCCATCGGATGTATCTGATACCACCATGGATCCATCAGCATTAAGCACAGTAGACAGTTCGTCTATTATATCTTCTTGATTGCTCTCCATTCTGTCCACTTTTTCAGCTATTTTTGCAATGGCTGAAACACAAGCTCGTAGAGGGGTTAAATGTAACTCAAAGTCTTGAAGTATATTAATCAGTTTGTTTATAAACTCCCCTCAGGAAACTCCTGTTTCCTCCCTCAGGAATCCCAGACCCTGGAGGTTTCTGAGAGGGTCTGGGGAATGGAAGACTTCCCTTTAGTCAGGGAAGAGGCAGTCTGAGAGCGCCTAGGCAACATCAGTGTTCATAAATCCATGGGACCCGATGGGGTGCATCCACGGGTGCTGAGGGAGCTGGCTGAGGTGACTGCTGAACCACTCTCTATCATCTTTGAGAGGTCTTGGAGAACAGGGGAGGTGCCTGAAGACTGGAGGATAGCCAATGTCACTCCGGTCTTCAAAAAGGGCAAGAAGGAAGATCCAGGTAATTACAGGCCAGTCAGCCTCACCTCTATCCCTGGAAAGGTGATGGAACAGCTTGTGCTGGATGCCATCTCCAGACAATTGAAGGAAAAGGAGGTTATCAGGAGTAGCCAACATGGGTTCACCAGGGGGTAGTCATGCTTGACCAACTTGGTAGCCTTCTATGATGTTGTCACTGGCTGGGTGGATGGGGGGAGAGCAGTGGATATAGTCTACCTTGATTTCAGCAAGGCATTTGATACTGTCTCCCATGACATCCTTATAACAAAGCTGAGGAAGTGTGGAATAGATGAGTGGACAGTGAGGTGGGTTGAGAACTGGCTGACTGGCAGAGCACAGAGGGTCGTCGTTGGTGGTGCGGAGTCTGGTTGGAGACTTGTAACTAGTGGTGTCCCTCAGGGGTCGGTGCTGGGTCCGGTCTTGTTCAACATCTTCATCAATGACCTTGATGAGGGGATAGTGGCCACCCTCAGCAAGTTTGCTGATGATACGTAGTTGGAAGGATTGGCTGACATGCCTGAAGGCTGTGCTGCCATTCAGCAAGACTTGGACAGGCTGGAGAGCTGGCCAGTAAGAAACCAGATGAGATTTAACAAAAGCAAGTGTAGAGTCTTGCACCTAGGGAGGAATAATTGCATGCAGCGGTACAGGTTGGGGGATGACCTGCCGGAGAGGAGCTCTGCAGAGAGGGACCTGGGTGTCCTGGTGGANCAATTAAATCAAGCAGCTGTTTCACAGGCACTATTGCTAATAGCTACCAACTAAGCTTGAAGCCATTACTCCAGATTGTTTAATGAACTGCTTTTAATACATAGTAAGTGCTAACTTCTGTATCTCAATTTCTTGAGCAAGCAGGAAGGGATATTTAAAAGTACATCACTGTTCAAACTTCTATAGCATCATAGGAAGTGTCTGCGCAATGAAGTACAAGAATTTGAGACTTTCTTTATGATATACAAATTTATACGAAGAATCCTAGAGAGAATAGTACTATTTAAAATAATTCTGACAGTGCATGGTAAAAATTTACCATTCTCTGGTGTTATTCAATGTGTGGCTTTATTTTTCTCTCCTAAGGAGGTATGTTATGTATGTTATGTAAACTTGAATTTTGTACTCTTTTGGGTTACTGCATAATTCTGATGATAAAACCAAAATCCTCTCTGAACATGCCAGGATTTTTGCCTGTGATTTTTTTATCATTCATTTTTTTTATCATTCATGATCATTTTTTTATCATTCTTCAAGCACTAGAAATAACTGGTCCAGAATTCTTGTGCAGATATACATTATTTGAAATCTAGCTCACTTAATGCTGCTATTTCTAATAATCTTTTTACTTCTCAGCTGGTGGCTGTTGGAGATTTCTGTAAACTGGAGTGCAATGAATCACTATCTTCCAATCCTAAACACTGGTACTAAGAGCATGTGTTATACTCAGTTGTATCTATGTCTGCAGATAGTACCTTTTCAGGTGTAACTGTGGAACTTCTGAAGAGTCTAAACAAGCTAAATGAGACTATACTATCTTGCTAAGCTTCAACTGTCCAGAAAATGAAAATAGCTTGGCAAAAATGATTTTATAACGTGAATCATATATGTCTAGGGAAACAGGAGATAAAGCTTCAACACAAAAAGGAAGTATATAGAAGGTGAAAGCATAGAGGAGTTACCCTGAAGGACTATACAGACACTCTCTGGACATGCAAGGACAGTTAGGAGAATCAAAGTCTGCTGGTTGTGAAACTAGGGAGGGATGTGAACAATGGCATATGAGTGTGTCACATATTAGCCTCCATGTGTGATGTATAAGCCTCTATTTAGTACACTTAGCAGCAACAGAAAGGTGGAGAGAAATGTAGGCTAGTTGGTCAATAGGATGGGTGACTTGGTTATTAGAGACATGGAAAGGGTATACAGTTTGTTCTATGAGGAGAAACTGGATGAGCAAGGCTTGTACAGCCTAGGGAAGATAGGGCCCAAGAGCTGTCTTTGGTTTTGTCTACAGCAGAGGTGGACAGGAAACAATGCAGATACTTTGCAGTACAGGAGCTTAGGAAAAGATGCAAAAGCTGATTTGTGTATGATTAGTGTGTTTGCATTTATTTGTCTGATTTTGCCAGGACAGCTGTCAAACTCATGAACAGAGTGCTTAAGAAGCTGTTGAACCTCCATCCTTGGAGATGTTAAGAACCTGAGTAATCATAGTTGTGAGCAACCTGGGAGAAAAAAGATGACTTCAGTGACTTCTTGAGATCCCTTCTAACATAAATTACAGTTCCGTGATTATAACATTGACTTACTCAATTGCTCTAGAACCACTCTTTTTTTAGAGACTTCTAATCAAAGTTTTCCTCTAACCTGGTTCAAAAAGAATGCCAGTGATTATAGGGGGAGGTATTGGACTATTCAGAATCAGTTTTCAGATTTTGTTCAATATCAACCTTTGTTGCTGATTCAGATACAAATTTGCTAGTATTCAAGCATTCAGTCTTCAATACATTTCTAAGTTTCGTAAGCAAATTTCAGAGTCACTGAAACCACCTCCGGAGAGCATCCCTTTCCCAGACCTAATTTCTAATTCTGTGTTAAAAATGTTGAAATATGCTTTTATTGATTTCCCTCCCCCCATCTTACAGATACTTGTTACATTGACTTAAACTGCAGTTAGTCTTGCTTGTATATTTCTATGGCAAAGTTTTGCCTTAGTAATACAGAATCTAGAAATAAATGGTATTTTTTTCTCTCTCAGTTGAAATTCAAACAATCAAGCAACTGTAAAATAAGAAAGGCTTTCATTTTTTCCTTGTAGTAATCTAGATCTTATGCATCTCTTAGGTGCAGTAGAGGGTGAAAAATAAAAATATTTGTTAGAAGTCTTCATATTTTCCTTCCCTGTTACTAGCTAACATCTGCCTGTAAAAAAGGAGAGACAGTAACAACAACAACAAAAAGATTAGGAAAGACAAAATTAAGGAAATTCCAATAGACATTTTGCAATTGGTTTTCTCTGTTTTTTTTTTTTTCTGGTTTTACGAATTAATCAGATTAGAGAAATCACATTTATATATGGATTGGGGTGGGGGGGGAGATTCTCAAACAAAATCCACAAAAAACAGATGCAAACTTCTGACTTTACAGATGGCTGTTTTTCTTAATTATATGGATAACAGTTTAGAAATACATAATTGGTCATGCTTGACAAGTAATAGCAGTTTTTCCAAGATAAACAAATGTTCACATTTTTCATACTTAATCAGGGAGTTTATGTGCAAAAATGACCAAATGTATCATCTATTCTAAGCCTCCTATGTTATTTTATAATAAACCACCATCTGTACTTTGATTTTATGAAGTCTGTTTGTGATGACCACAGAATCTGATTACATGGCAGATGGTTTTGAAGAAGAAACTAGATATTTATTTATTTATTTTTAAGTGAACTACAAAAGCTCACTTCATTAATTTAGAGATATCCCCAAAACAATTTTTCTTTCATATCGCAAGTAGCCCACTAGCTGTGTGTTTCTTGCTTTCCTATGTCTTCCAAACTCAGACTTTACAGGAAGTGCTGCTGTATATTTGTAGTTCTATCCTGTATATTTTCATAGTATCTATACTGTTTATTTTCTGAGGAACTTCAATTGTGGTGACATACACTAGAAGAATCTAAACAGGAGCAGCTTGACAAAGATTAGCATGAACTATTGGACTGCTGTGTGGAAATGCTCTTTTAAGACATAATAGTTAAAGGAAATAAGTATTGTTAATACTCATTGTTAACGTAGGCATGATTTCTGTTTAATGTATCTGTTTTTAGTTTTTGATAAGATTGTAAATTGACAGATGTAAAGGTGTTAATGTTAACTTCTGTAAATTGCCAAACACAAAGTCATATAACTCAAGCAGTCATTTTTATGTGATAGGGTTTGGCGGTGCATTCCTTACCAACCCACCCAGCCTACTTGTTATGCCAAAGGCCTAGTGTATACGATGAGGTGCAAAAGTCCTTGGGACTGATCAAGGTTTCACCGGGGACAGTTAACGACTGCCCTATTGTCTCAAACTGGGTTCTCTGAGAACTGATAACAGACACCTCCAATTCTATGTTGCATGAATATGAGTCAGTCAGCTTACCCCATAAATGGCAAGTGGGCAATAACCCCTTTGAGATTTCTTGCAAGCAGCTGCCTGCACCCTAGAACCTCACCTTGAGTAGGGATATCACTTGAGGTTAACTGATGTCTGTGAAGAGGATCACCTGGGTCGTGGTGATGCCTACCAACTCTCTGTAAGTGATTTTCAGTTTTTATGCTATAGCAGCTTCGCTGATATTTGATCTTAGATTCATTATGCACCCCCTACACTCTGTGTAGCAAATAGTCGAGGATACCTAGCCATTTCAAATCTTGTTAACTTGCAGTCAAAATTGTTCAAATTACCATTTTATATCTATTTTATATAAATAAATATCTTTCTGCCTTTCTCTTGTGAGTGAAGCATGCAGTGCTTTTGTCTCCATCCACAATATAGTGACAGTTAGAAAATGAAAGTGATTGAGGGCATTACATATGTATGTGTTTGCATATAGTCATTAAATACATACATTTTTATGAAAGATGATATAGCTAACAACATAACTTTGAGAGCACAAGCATGTTATATGGACAACAAGAGAAAAAGATACTGCTTTGTATATTACAGGTAAGACCCTTAGTGAATACTTAATTAAAATCTGACATCCAGTTTTGAAATGAGAGTGATAAATTCAAAAAATAAGGAAAATCTTTAAAATCTGTAAAAAAAAAAAATCCTTAGTGACTGCCTCAAGTGTTTAGATATTTAGTATTTCAAAGAAAGTTAGAAATTTGGCTTGATCAACAAATAGTTTTGGAAGCAAATAATAATGGATGGAAACCTCTTAAAGAAGTTAATGAGAGTGGAGGAATGGGGGGCAGTATAAGGAAAGATGTAGGATTTGTAGGTGATCTGCTTTTGGGAGATGACAATAGTGAAATTGACCTTGGAAATCAACAAATAGTTTTCCATGGAAAGAAAAAAATGTCTGGAATCAAATAGGGATGCATGGAATATTTACAAGTCTTCAACATCTTGTATATTCCTAAAAGACAGTCTCAAGATAAAATATATATTGTCAAATACAAAGAAAATACTATCAGATGTAGCTGAGGAACATTAAGATTTTCTGATTCTATTTGATGTATGTTCTCAGTTCTTAAAAAACAAACCAGCAAAACACCCAACAAACAGGCATACAAAAATCAGAATGCAATTCTACTGAAAATAGAAATAAGGAAGAATAAGATCTACTCAGAAAACAAAGACATGACAGACTTCTGATTTTCTCAATAAAAATATTAATATACATCTTAGAGTTGCAAAACTGAAGTACAATTACTGGTCAGAAACAAAACTGTATGTAACATAGAAAACAAATTTCTGGAAGAAGGAAACCTTGACCAAAAGCACTTTAGATCACTTGGAGTAAATTATATTCTGCAATGAACAAGTGTTTGTGAACCTGAAATGCATTTCTGTTTCCTTGAAGGGGACTCTAATTTCCAGTTTGTTGTTTGATTTTCTTTTTTGTAGTAATGAAGCTATTTGTACAAAAAATCCTTTCTGCTTGTGTAGCCTAGTATTTTCATTTGATGACAATAAGAGCAAGAATGTGAATGAATTCAACTTTTGTGCCAAAATCATAAGGTTGGAAACAACCTGCAAGAACATCTAGTCCAACCGTCCTCCCATTACCATTGCGACCACAAGCTACTAAACTATATCTTGTAGCTCCTCATCCAGACGCCTCTTGAACACTGCCAGGGATGGCGACTCCACCACCTTCCTGGCAAACCATTCCAGTGCCTGACCACTCTCTGAGAGAAAAAGTTTTTCCTTGTGTCTAATCTAAACCTCTTCTGGTACAACTTGTGGCCATTTCCTCAGGTCCTGTTTGTTGCCTGGGAGAAGAGGCCAAACCCCTCCTCGTCACAGCCTTCCTTCAGGAAGTTGTAGAGTGCAATGGGGTCTCCTCTGAGCCTCCTCTTCTCCAGACTAAATCTCATCTCCCTCAGCCGCTCCTCAAATACTTGATACTAAAGATTCTGCCTCTAATGGTAAATTTAAACAAATAAATAAGGATCACACACTTTTCTCTTGCCACCTGTGCTTGACCCTCTTCAATCTCTTACAGAAAAAAAGAAAGGGATTCTGAGCTGAGGCCCTTAGTCTAAGTACTGCAGTGCAAGTAGATGGCACAGCCCAAGACTGTTGTATAGAATGAAACCAGAACCCCATGCACTTGCCTCTGAGACACTCATGAACTTATCTGATCTGACATGAAAATCCAACACTGTTAAACCTTCCTGATTTCATCAGTAACACTCAATTAAATCAACACAAGCTCTCTTTTTAAATTACTTCTAGAAATAATTTAAATTTTCTATATTTGACAGGTACTACTTGCTTCAGCTGTGCCCTCCCTGGAACAGGGTGTAAGCCATAGAAGAAAAGTGTGATTTTCCCCACTGAATATTTTTATCCATTCAAACTATATTGGTTGTCTAAGTGTTACTACAGGATCTATACATTCGTAGTCAGTGGGAGCTAAACAGTCCTTAGCATCTTTTCATTGTTTCATACTGTTCATTAAAGGAAAAGTAGTATTTGCCGCCTTTTATTTAATCTGATAATACTGGCCAAGCTATTATTTATATTAATATTCATAAATATATATTTTTAATAAAATACAAAGAAGATTGAGGGAAGTTATCATTCACTTCTACTCTGCCCTAGTGTGGCCACATCTGGAGTACTGTGTCCAGTTCTGTTTTCTGTCTTTCTTGAAAAGTGGAGAACTACAGGAGAGAGTCAAGGCAACAAAGGTTAGAGACCTGAAGCATCTCCTGTACGAAGAAAGCCTGAGAGCCCTGGGACTATACAGCCTGGCGAAGACTTAAAGGATCTTATCAATGCTTATAAATATCTGAAGTGTGTGAATCAACTGGTGGGGCCAGCCACTTTTCAGTGGAGTCCAGAGACAGGACAAGGGGAAATGGAAACAAACTGGTACACAAGAAGTTCCATATGAACATGATGAAAAACTTCTTTACTGTGAGGGTGACAGAGCACTGGAATAGGCTTTGACCACAGAGTTGTTGAAAGGGACCTCTAAAGATCATCTAGTCCAAGACCCCTGCTAAAGCAGGTTCCCTAGAATAGGTTGATGTCTGTATTGATATGAAAAAGCAACTTCTGTGAGCGCAAAGTATGGAAAACAAAGCAATTGTCAGAGGTGTTGTGGAATCTCCATCTGTGGAGATATTCAAAAGCCGCCTGAATGCTTTCCTGTAGGACCTGCTTTAGCAGGGAGGTTCGACTTGATCTCCAGAGGTCCCTCCCAGCCCCTTCAGTTATGTGGTTCTGTTATTTATCTGCAGAATCAGGAGCTTCAGAGATGATGACTTCCAAACTAGACCATTGTTAAGTATGATGCAGAAAAGGTTTAGGAAAAAAATCTGCTCCCAAACCAATATAGCTGTGTGCCAAAGCTAATAACCCTTGCCCTACGAATAGAGGATTCTCAGGTCTATATTTCATCATGTTTTGTGGTCAGTATGGAGCTCAATGCTGTGCAGTACTGTTTTCTTTAAATAGTTTATTCCTTGCATTTTCACAGTAGAGATATACAAAGTGGAAGTTGGATATATGAGTATTAAATACATGATTACAGTACATATTGCATCCATGGTAGTTGCTACTTCTCATGTTTGTGAAAAGAGTAGGTGGTGCAAGTAATGTAGGTTCCTCTGTTTTCAAGGTTGTCATGTTACATTCCTCATTTTCTTCACTCTGACAAATGTTGTAGATTGTTAATGTTTTGACACGATAAGCCATTCCTGCTGTTAGTGTTCATCTCATAGCATCCCAAATGTTTTCAGGCTGATTTTCCTGAGCACCTTAAAGCTCTGTTATGTAATATACCAAGAGATTATGCCTAAAAGCAGGCAGAAAAGTTGCTCACTTCCTGAATGTTAGAATCACACAAGCTGAGAGAAACTATTTTTTCACTAATTCTTATTTCTGTAGAGAGTAAATAATAAATCAGTAGACATCACTGGCAGATTTTTAGTGGTACATGTTGAAGTTTCATTGAATTCACTGGAGCAATGACAGCTTACTCAGTTGGTGATCTGTTACCATTAATGGAAACACGACATGCTACTGCAGCTGATACACTGATTTTTCTACTTTTGTTCAGTCTGGGCAAATATAACTTACAATAATTTTGGTAATAATGTTCATTAAGTCAATTTCACCTCCTTATTAAGGTGTGGTTCAGATGCCTAGGTGTGTAGCGAGTAACTTTCAAGATAACCATATCAGGATGCCCAGAATTTCACACGGTTAAGAAGAAACCTGCATTCTTACAGCAGGACACACAGAGCTGTGGCAGAATACATTCTAGAATATCTACAATGTATGTAAATATTACTTAGATTCATTTGAAAAATGTGTTAGTTATGTATTTGTAGTTTCTCTATTTTTATAAGCTCTCTATCCTGTGCAAAACAAGCACACAAGAAAAAGAAAGGAAAAAAAAAATATCACACCAGGAGTCGTTATTTAAAGTAGAAAAATAAACCATAACCAACCAAACAAAGGAACAATGCAGGAGTGAAACACTACACAAAAGACTTAAGCCTCTCAACCTGTGTATAGGATGATCAAGATTCAAAAAAGCTAGAAACTAAGAAATAAATAAATAATTTCAGAAAAGATGTTTATTCTCTGCAAACTTCAGAAATCTGTCACATCCTTGTCTTTTTAGTTATTAGTTATTTAGGTTTTTTATTTTTTATAATTATTTTATATATAATAGTATTTTTATATTTATTATAATATTTTATAATAATTAGTATTATTTAGTTATTAGCTATTTAGTTTTAGTTATTGCTAATGTAAGACCTGTCTTTGACAAGTCAGCAGAAGGCTGTGTCACAGGCCAACATAACAAAATAGGAGCCATTATTTTCAGAGCAGGGTTTGTGTACTTAATATGTTTAGAGATATATTTCCTTTTCTGTCTGATACATCATTAAGGGACATCAAAAAGAGTTACTAGAAGAAATGCAGAAATAGAGCTGTAATATTTCTCTTATGAAGAAAAGTTGAGGGATCTGGGCTTGTTCAAGTTGGAGAAAAGGCTTCAAGGAGATCTCATTTCCAGTACAGGAGGGGAGTTTATAAACGGAGGGAAACTGATTTTAGACATGGACAGACAGTGATAAAACAAGAGGGAGTGTCTTTAATCTAAGAGAGAGGAGATTTACTATATAAATTAGGTGGAATTTTTTTAGTCAGAGGGTGCTGAGGCAGTGGCACAGCTGCCCAGAGAAACTGTGGGTGCCCCATCTTTGGAGGTGCTCAAGGCCAGGTTGGATGGGGCCTTGGGCAGCCTGAGCTGCTGGGGGGGCGGCCCTGCCCATGGCAGGGGGGTTATAATTAGATGATCTTTAAGGTCCCTACCAACAGAAGCCTTTCTATGATTCTACAATATTAATATTCTGTAGTATATGAGCATAATTTCTTTGTTCAGTATTCTATTTACTATGCTCAGGTTTTATTTCTGTGAGCACAATTGTTTTGTTGAGTTGCATTAGCTGTTATTAGAAAAGCTGCCCACAAAAATATTAACTTAGCCTTTTATCCTGTGTTGCTTTTTTTCCCCCTTCCAGTCCCTCTCCAGTATTTTAAAGAAAATTTATCTTGAACCATAAGCTTGCTTCTGAAAACTATCAAATCTTTAAAAATGAATTTTCAAGTTTGCCTAATTGGAAGTATGTTCTGTTCAGTACAACTCTTCTTTAATATAAAGAAAAACAAATTTATCTGTTGTTTGAACCAGATGCTCTCTTGATATTACATTCATACATCATTTTGTACTTTCATACATCACTTTGTACTTTCAAATATTATTTATACTTTAAGGCATATTTTGTGTGTTTTGGCAGCTAAAGGTTCAAGGTCATTTAGAAATTCTGCTCCTGTTTTCTGCATATTACAGAACTTAACGTAGTGAAAAATTCCCTCTTACTAATGACATAAATTTATTTTCAACATTACTGTCTTGTAAAGATGGATTCTAAATTTGATTTTTGATGTTTTCTTTTAAAGAAACAGAAACAGTGCACTACAAGTACATTTGATACTATGTATCTGTAGGAGATAGGAAGTATATGTGACTGGATTTTAAATACATTAAAGCTCTACATAATAAGGTAATTTGGACGCAGTTTGTCTCTTACTAATAGTTTTTGCTAGCCTAGTACAATATGTCCTGGTCTTTGGCTTGTCTGTGAAGGTGCTACTGCAATACAAATAAGTTATAATGACATTTTAAATCTGCTCATCTTGCTGAACTTAACCTATAACATCTCATTTCTTTAGACATAAGGCCAAGCTCTTGTGCACTAAATCAAGTCTTCCACTCATTTGAACCTTCTTAAAATTCTTCACACACTTTGCAAGTTAAGTCATTGCAAGGACATATCCCAGAGTTCCAGGCACTTGAAGGAACACAGGGGAATAAGGAGAAGCCTGGTGATTGCCTTGATATATTTTTATTTACTGATCTCCTGTTTAGTGCACTTAATTTATGTCAGATAAATCAACTGAATTCCTTTTAAAGATCAAGTGAAGAAAATGTCATAGCATTAAGCATAAGTATCCATATTATTCCTAAAGGTCTTGTTGTCCCTAGGCACATGCTTGTAGAGATTCCTGAGATGACAGTATACCCTTTGTTTTGAACACTTGCCTGATTTTAACAATATTCTGAATTTCTTGTTTATATTTGGCAACAAAATATAAATAAAGATTAGCTGCTTTCATTAAAACAAAGATTGTTGGGATGAACACTTGAGAAAGAGTAATCTACGCAGGTAAAAATGTAAAATGATGTTTTCTCTATTATCAAGACTGAAGTCACCAGGTGGTGCTATTACATAGTACTGCAAGATTTTTCTATATAGTTTGTTTATTTTTTTTTCCAAAGAAATGCTCTGTAGTCCCTATTCTTTACAGTGGAGAGAAACTGTAGCAGCTCACTGGCTGATGGAGTAGATTGTCTTTGTGGGAGATGGGTGTTGGTGAATGCGGTTATCTTCCTCTAAACAGTATAGTTTGCACGCTCTCTGTGGTTGCCTTTGTTTCCAAACCAAAATAATACATAATCTGATAAGATACACTATACAATTCCACCTCTTGAACAATTTTATTTGAGGAAAATAAAATAAAACCTAGTAATGTGTTAATAGTAGTGTCAGAGAAAACAGATGTCAGAAGAATATGCTATTGTTTGCATGGAGAAAAATATAATTAAAAATATATCGTTTAAACTCTTTAAGAAAAGTCTCATTGATTAGTCTTTTCATTTGTTTTTAATCAGATTACATTAGAGAGAATAACCATTAGATTAACTATTCCTTCATGTGACATTGGTTTAGGTTTCTATAAGGAGAAAATTGTTGAAATCTTACAAATCTAAAAAAGAAAAAAGGAAAAAGGTAAATAGTCATTATCTGACAGTACATGCTGTAGCATAATGGAGTGATAAAGAAAAATATAGTAATGGGAAGGTAGCCATCCGGAGTTTAGGAGAATAATGATTCAATCTGCTACAAAAGATTCAGCAATTTTTACATAAAAATTCTTGTTAGTGACTGAGATGATAATCTTTTATCGCCCTATGTGTGGAAAGTGGATGGTGCTACTTAAATCACTTAGAATTCTAATAGCAAAGACAAATCTGTACCCAAAATCTGGTTGGAAGAAAAAATGTTTACCTGGTAACTAGAGATATTTATTTATAGTTCACAAGGCATATGAATTTCTTATCTTCCAGAATAGGCTTTATTTCTGAAACTATTTCTTGTGATGTTTTTCTTCCTTTGATGGTGCTTAACTGCCATGTTATGCACTTGCAAGGTTGAATAAATATAGTCGCTTTAAGAGTATCTGAAATGAATGATGCAATTGCATGATGATCAAGTTGCGTGATGATATCTGTTTTTTTCTAATCAATTTTCTTTTTTTAAATAGTTAATGATTTTTTGCTGGGTAACATTAGTCAGGTTGGGAATGAGAAGAGCAGCTTTTAAATACTTAAATCTTTTACTGGAGATCATCCAAACAAGATCTGAAATATTTTGCTAAGCCTGGGAAGTAGACTTATTTGTGCTCTAAATATAACTCCAAAATATCTTTAATTTATCCTAGACTACATTAGACTACACCTGACTACGTTAAAAGAACAAGAACTTTCATTTTACAGCCTCCAGGGCTATTTTCTTGTGCTCTTCTTAGTAGCTACTTATGATAAAGCTGGACTGATAATTCAGTTTATGATAAGGCTAAATTGGATTGTGTGGGTTAACACTCAAATGAAAAAGCTGTCCTTGGCAGATATGATATTTAGTTAATTTGTCAGATCTAGTATACAATTTCTTATACAGGTAATAATAACTAAGAAATGTTAGTTATTAGCTACCATGAAGAGATCAACATTATCTTCATTCATATAGAGTTGAAGACAATCCATAGCTATGTTTTTGTTACACTCATTCACTCCCACTATGTCCTTCACATCAATTTCATCAACGTGGTGGCATCTTATTAATCACCATTAAATAGCCTACAGTCAAACTGATAGAAAAAAAAAACCTGCAAACCTTTTTCTAGGGGCAGAAAGGAGGAAGAGTTCATATAGAAAGGCTTTAAATGAGATAAAATATTCACCTTCTCTGTTCTTTACTACTTTTCTCTACCTCCCTGTTTTTAACTTCACCTCTATTGGCTTCCATTTTGCTCTAATTCTTATTGATATTAGCTGCTTGAAAAGAACCTTATGGTTGCAAAACTAAAATGTGCTCAGATGATAGAAGGAGAAGTAATTCTGAGTTACATTTTTATCTAATACTGATTTTATAGTAGTTATTTTCCTGGCATTATTAGATTTTGTTTTCCATCCATACATTTACATCACAAGAATTGAATCAGGTTTTCTAAATCCTAGAGAATATTTTCCTTTGGATGATTGCACACATATGTACACACACCAAATGACGAACTTCTAGATCCTAATTCTGTATTTTTTCTTTTCTCATGTACTGATAACAATACATAGTCTTACTATGACTTAGAGGTGGAATTAACTTTCTGGAACAATTAAGAACAAATGATAATTGATTTTCCTTTTTTTTTTTTAACACTGTCTATCAACAGAATTAGATAAAAATTTCATAGTAATATTGATTTCATTATGAACACTATCTGAGAGATTTCATATGGTGCATGACCATTCTGTATAAAGCAAATTTTGATATCCAAATTTCAAAGGACCTGTTTTAATCATTCTTTCAGTACGTTCTAGCTAGTCTGCATTGAGACAATAATATACTTAATTTAAGTCATATTAATTAACATATTTAAACATATAGATATACCTAAATATGTATTAAATATATGAGGACTGTTCTGAAAGGAAGGTCTGCTATTTTGTTATGTTGACTCATGACTTCAGAGGTGGATGTTTGTGGTATGGCAGTAGAAGTTGAACCTTCCCACCAATACTCCTTTGCTTGTTGTTTCAGTATGACAGCTGACAGCGAAGGGGCAGTCTGATGAAATGGCGCCTGACATGGAAATGTGTATGAAGCAAAAGTGTGTCACTGAATTCCTCCATGCAGTAAAAAGCTCCCACTGACATTCATCAATGCTTGCTGACGGTTTTTGGAGACCACGCAGTGGATGTGAGCAGTGAGGTGGGGGGTGGGGCAGTCAATCACCTCCTCTGCTGGTGCAGATATTTACAAAAATGACATGCAGGCTCTTGTTCATCCCTGGTCAAAATTTGTTGCTAATGGTGGTGACTACGGTGAAAAGTAGTGTTTTGAAGCTGATAATGTGCTTCATCTTTTCTCAGTGTTATTCTGCTCTTTGTGTTTGTTGCAGTGGCCATGGAAGTAAATAGGAGGCATTACATTCAAAGTGACCTACATATTCAAGTAGAATTAATCTGTAATCCGTATTTTTGAATCACAGTTTTTCTTCATTATAGATTTAAATTGTGTGGAAAAGTTAGGAACTTAAAAAAAAGAAAAAAAGCAGAACAGAAAATACTTCCCAGAAAATTTAATTTGTATTACTAAGTAGTAATAACTAAGGAGCAAATGAATACAACTGCAGAAAGGTAATTGAAAATGGTCCATTGATATTATGTTGAAGTCCGTGAGTTATCCGGTTTGCATTGCTCATACGGGCGCAGCATGTGCAGCACACCCGGGCCGAAAGAGCACGTCCACACCAAGAGTGTGAATGGCAAAAAAGGGCAGTTTATTGCAAGAAAAAGGCAGCTTATATACTCTACATATCTCTACATATCTTCTGTGTACGTCATCTATGTCCTTCAAGCATGCATCATATCAGACCCATAGAGTGGGGGAGAGGTCCTATCGCGTCACATCCCAATACCCCGTTATCACCTACTGCAACATCTCCCCCTCCCCATGCTCGACAAAGTCTTACCCCGTTACAGCGCGAGCGCAATCATCCTACATCCCTATTCTAAACCTACTCTTGTTACAATCTCTCGTGAAGCCTATGATATTCTAGACGTCTATCAAAAGCAGTGTCCATCGTGCATTGCAAGCAATTCTGGAAGCATCCTATAAATCATGGAAGGCAAATCAGAAAGCATACAAAAATTGCAAGCCCTATTGCAAGAACCTTAAGCAATTGTCTTAGCCATGAGCCCATTCCCCCCAAACAGTCCGTCCAGCCAATTCCCAAAGGGATCACTCTCTTCTTTGATCTTCTGCGTATGTTCTTGCATCCATTGCAGTTGTTTATGAATCGACACGCTGTGATCACTGAGGTTGAAGCAGCACATTCCTTCAACGTCCTCACACCCATGTCCTTGAGCCAACATCAAGAAGTCAATAGCTGCTCTATTCTGTAGCAGTGCATGACGGACACTATAAAGATCTTCAAGCATAGCATTAGCGCAAGCGTTGTCATATTGGCCTGTTTCGCAGACCAACAAGCCAATTTCTCTATCTGGGTCAAAACTGCCGCTGTCGAGACTCACTGCTCGGGCAGTTACGTGCCACATGACCGCGTCCCCCACATACTCGGCGAAGAACTTTTAGCAGGTCCTTCCTATGGTCAGGATGCCCTGACTGGCCTTTCCCAGAGGGACATTGCGCTCTAACGTGGCCATATTTGCCGCATCGGAAACACGGCCCTTGTTGCTGCAGAGATCTTTGCTGTCGTGGGCCGACAGCTGCAACTATAGCAGCAGCCAGCCCTTCAGCAGTTAAAGGAGTTACCTTGAGCTTATCTTAAACATACTTGATAGCTTCTGCCGGAGAGTGAAACTTTTCAGGGGCAGCTTGGAGCAAGCCCTTAATGTCATCATGCAATTTTTGATACAGACAATCCAGGATAACAGGGTCGTGGACAGCTCGTGGTAAGTCTGAACCCTCCACTGCCTTAATCAATCTGTCCGCAAACTCTTGAAACGACTCGGTAGGACCCTGAATGATCTCTGTCCCAGGAGTGGACGGCTCAGCGTTCCGAGCGAACTTTCTTAAACGCCGACCACTCCTCTCTCCAGAGAGTATATTGGACAGGTTTAAGCACCATACGCATTAGATTTATGCTGTCGTGTGGGAGGAGAGGTCCCGGTGCAGTCAAAGCCTGTAGTGTGTTTAATGTCAGAGGCGATTTCAGGCCTCTTTTATCTATAAATTCCATCAGGCACGTAACGCCTTTAGGGTTGAGCGGCTCCCATTCGGGACCACGATCACTCAAAATCATCTGGAATTATACCCTTCCCCAGAGCCTCCGATCTAATCCGATTCCAGTCCGTCATTTGATCCTTCCCCCTCCACTCAAAGCCAGCCCCCTGCTTCTCCCTTGCACTATCGCTTTCATTATCATCCCTGGGAGTGACCAGAGATGGTAGGCTCTGCCCCCTGTCCCCATTGGGTAGACCTTTTGTCTGGTCCCTCCCCGGGCAGGCAGTAAATGGATCCTGCTCATGTGGATCACGCCCACCCCCGCTCCCTTGAGTCAGGGAACACTGACACAATTCTGATAAAGGATACAACGTTCCGCCTGTCTGGTCCGAATACGGAGGGAGGGGCTCCGCCTCCTCTTGGCCCCTGCGGGCAACTACTCCCAAGCCCCCACGGGACCCCCCCAGGTCCAGTATCTCACCTCCACCGCCAAGACCCAAAAGCTGTTGAGCCTCCACTGATACCTTTCCCTCCTCCCGGGCCGCTTTCAATGCCCCTAGTATCAGACCCCAAGTTTTTAGCTCGGACCCGCCCTTATCGCCCAAGGCCCCGTCTCTATCGCACAGGCAGGCGAGAGGGAGGCAGCTGCACTCTGCCCCCCCCGCCAGCTGCAGGGAGGAGAGATTGTTGTAACCCTCTCCTCCCCCTGGGTTGTGCAGAGAAGGATACATAGGCCGCCGAGGAGGGGCGTGTGGAGGTGGAGCCGATGGAGCATGGCTGTTGCAGGCAGATAGGGGGGAGGGAACCCTTTTTCAACAGCTTCCTCTTCCTGTTCACTCCTGCGGGGTGTAGCTGGATCGCTGGGCGCTGTCCTGCCTCGGTGGGTTATCCGCGCTCCGAGTCCTGGAAGGAACTCTCGACCCACCGCCCTCAGGGCCTCCCGACACCCTTCCCCATGAGATTGCTTCCCCATCAAGACCCAGGAGAGCCCGGGTGCATGCTGTTATTTTGCCCTCCTCCCGCGCGGCTTTCAGGGCCCCTAAAATGAGACCCCAGGTCTTAAGTTCAGCGCTTTTCTGCGTGCACATCGTTCGCTGCACGAGGGCGGCAGTAATCCAATCCCAATTGCGGGAATCGAGAACATCATCGGGGGACCCCACATCCCCCTCCTGCTGTAACCGAGATAAAAGAGCCTCAATCTCCTTCCTTGAAGGGGATTGCTTGGCGCAATAATCCTTACAAAACTGAAAAAGTACCTTATTGGTCTGCTCCATAGAATGGAGAGGGCTGGCCACGGGTCAACCAGCAGGTCCACAACGGCGCGAACAGCAAGACACGTACAGTGCCAGTGAAAAAACTTCCGTAGGGCCTCGGCGTCCCCCCGAGTTCCCACCTACAACAATATTAGAAGATAAAATGCAAATAATGTCATAAACTCAATAAAAGAATCTCAAGAAATCTAAGTAACAACATTTTATTATGTAATGTTTTTCAGATATATTTATATTATACTATATAATATAAATTATATATATAATAATCTGTAAAAAATAAGATTTTTGAGCTGGAGAAAGAATAAAAAATAAGAATTAAACTGGAAGAAAGCCTACCATTAAAAAAAAAATCCACAACCAGGGACTCTTTAGAGCAGTTATAATAACAAAACAGATGACAAGTGGCAACATGCATGTTAATAAGCTCCAATCAATTTATGTTCTTTAATCTACTTTGGTTTGAAGGACATCACATCAAGAATGACTCGCAAAACAAATGACAATCACCTGAGAGTAGTCCTTCCCCTGGAGGGAATTCATATCTAAAACAGCAGAAGTATTTGTGAAAAACAAAGAATTTACCATATGAATCAAAATTAGTCAAGGAGAAAAACTCAGATGTGCTGAAATTATTGTCAGTGAAACAGGAAAAAATAAAAGCTATTAAGTTAGCTAAGAAAGATCTTGAAATTCACAAAGGAATTTTTTTTTTTTTTTTTTTTTTTTTTACTTTCTAAAGCCTGAAGACAGATCCAGCTGGTTTATGCTGGTCTTCTGATACAAAAGAAGATGAAAATATGGGTTTTTTTTTGATATTTTTCCTTTTGTTTTGTATCTTTTGCTGTTTTAAAGAAGTACTTTTCAAAGAAATGAAAAGTCCAATCTTATCTGTACTTATGTTCATTTTGTTCATTATGTACACACAGTGCCTTGAGCGGAAGGGAATACCTGTGTTTCAAATAAAACACATATGGAGTTAATTGCAGTATCAGTGATTTGATCTTATCTTTGGAGCCCACAAGTTGTCAATTCACTCAGAATAGAGATTTAAAATAATAATAATAATAACAAGCTTGGCAAGCATGGTAGCCTCATGTTGATATTTTTTGTGAATATGTAATTCATCTAGAAATGAATTGTTCTTCTTTACCTGGCACCATTTATAGTTCCTGCAGTCCACAGCCATGCTGAAGCAGTCTGACATCCTGCTTGAATTGTTCCTTTCCTCTGATGCAGTAGGTGCCGTTGTTCTTTTAATAATCTGCCTCAGATAAATAGCCAGATTCCACTTTCTTAAATCTAAAAGGAATCTTATCCTTTGGCACACTTAGCTGGGCAATTAAAAAAATTCAGAATCAAATCTAAAATACCTGTAGAAGGATTGTTTAGGGATATTGAGTAATATCTGGATATTAAGATCTATGTTCTGTGAGTGCATTCATAATACATTTAGTGAAATAATTACGGTATATCTTCATGTTTGAAATGGTTTACTGGAACAAATTTCCAGCAGTTACTTTGTCTTGTTTTCATGCATATTTGAAATGTGAAGATCTTCAGAGGAATAGAGCAATATTTTTCTTCCTCTTTTCAAGTAGGGGTGGTCTGTGTACCAAAGCACACAAGCTGTTTTCATTTTCTCTCAAATAAATCATAATATAATGGGTGAAACAACAGGTGTTTGGTGCATAATTGCCCCTGTGAAAATAATTTGTCATCTAAGAATAACTACCACCAGGGAGCTCAGACTATTTACTCTATTTGCTACCTTATTGGAAGAAAAAACTTACAACATATATGGATACCTCTGCTATCCTCAGATTTGCCTGGATTTTGTCTGTCTTCTGAGCATTTCATTTGTCTCCTATATATGTTGGTAAATAGATATGTCACATTTTGCAGAATGAGTTAGGAACCATATGACCAAGTTTTGGTTGACTTGTATAATTTTGAAGAATGATTAATCGTTAACTCTTTCCAAGTTAAACTGTGTTGATTAATAGAGGAAACATGGATTCTGTTGCATTGTTTGGCCCCAGAGACAACTTTGAAAAATTAATTATCAAACATTATGTTTATAGATTTCAGTAAACATAGTAAACAGAGAGGAAAAGGCTGTGATTCTCTCTTAAAGAGCTTAAATGTTTATCTGAACTGACAAGACCGTATCATTTCCATTGAATTCCTGTAACCTAATGAGCAGGGACATCACTTTAATTTAGAAATCTGGATCCAAACTCTTTTCTCAAAAAAAAAAAAAAAAAAAATGGTGAGAGGGAGATTGGCAGTAGGGACAGGTTAGAAAAAAATCTCCCACTAAGATGCTTAAAAGTTGCTTCTAGCCTCAACTTTCAGCTCTTTAGCTCAACGTCGTGCTAACGGAGACTAATTGTTTTTGATTTTGAGAAAGCTGGCATCTGGTTTATTTAGAAAGCAGGCAGAATGTGCTTGTGTCTTCCTGCCAGGGTACATATATATCCATATTAGATACCTTGAAATTGGTACTCTGTATAATTTTTGGCAAGTGTAGCTTTTCCACATCATTAGTGAGCTTGTTGAGTCGGTACTGCAGAACCACTTTCAATATTAGTAGTGATGCATTAATCCTTTGCAAAGTCCAGCACTTGGAGCAGACAGGACTTAAACATCTTGTTTAAATCTTTATTTTGAATAATTAAGCAAGATTTACCTAGATTTAACTCAGTGCTGGCACTCTGAATGTGTGTGAAATTCACACCATATATTTGATTTTTGGCACTTAGCATGAGGGTAGTGTTTGTGCACTGGGAGGAACTGATTTCTGCTTCACAGTTTTCAAGGGGTAGTAAGCAATAATGCTCTCAACTATCTCCATGAGACTTCAAATTTTTCAGTTACTTAGGTGTTATGCTATTAATGTAAGATCCAAAGGGGCAGATTTGTCATTGATAAACAGTAAATTCATTTTCCTTATTTACCCAGCTTACTAGATGTCATTAAAATATGGCTGTGTTGTCAAGCAATGAATTCTTATGCAAGGAATGGATGATTTCCAGAGGTCCTTTCCAACTCGTATCATTCTGTGATACTGTGTGGCTGAAAAAGAGAAATGACATTACAGAATACAAGATACCATAAATGAGATGTACTTTGAGATGTCAAAAAACAAACAAAAAAAGAAAAGAACAATAATTGCTACTATTGTGAAACCTGAGCAACACTAATTCAAGATTTGCTGTGTGTCTTACCTATATTATTCTTTATTTCTTAAAATAAAATAAATAAATTTCAAGAGTGGGAGACTAAAGTTTCCACATGCTTGTTTTTTGCTACTGTCAGTAGATTTTGTCATGTCTGTCTTAATTTACTATTTCTCCTTCTGTAATTAAATTAATGTATGGAAAGTTGCAATAACAGATTGTGAATTTATGCACTTCAGAAAAGTTGGCACAATAGCAATCAACCAATCAAAACTTATATTGGCAGAGAAACTGAACTTTACACTCGTGCCTTAACCTCTTTCCCATCTCCCTCTGAAAGGTCATGGGTATTTCCTAGTCACCCAAGACTAATATCTCAGTTTTATCTTTGACTGGTCCTGTGCTTCGATCTGTGTGTGTAAATCTTGTTGATTTATTTCACATCGCTATTTCAAGATGATATATTCTTTTTTGCTCACACTTGTAAACTCACAGCCAAACCATTATCATTTTGCATCTTCAGAGTTGAAATTGCCTTTCTAGCCTTAATAGATTTTACTTCTGTTTCAAGTATGTTCAAATATGCTGCTAAAATTCTGCATATTGCTCTGTTTCATCGTCCTCCACCGCTCCTTCTCTTTTACCTGTTTGCATGCAAATATCTTGTTAAGAATTCATAGCCCTGCAGGCTTTTTGTACTTGATCTATGTTCAGAGGTTTAAAATCTACCATTACCAGATGGACAAATATCTATAAATGATGCTCCATCATTATGACCAATTGTTCTGAAAAGCATATTTGAAGTTTCTTTCTTTACATGAAAGCATGGTTGATCATCCTTCCATTGTGTCATCAGTTTATCTTTTTATATGTCCAAGTGGAATACTCTTTGAGTCATGTTCTTTAGCACATTGCAAGCTAGGTAGGAGATAAAGTTGGTTTGCTATTCCACCAGTCTTTTTTGCCTCTCTAGCTACAGAGAAAGTTAAAAAATCCTTCGTTTATAACATTAAACATTAAAGCAGGGTCACCTATCTAGTATTCCTTCAGGGTTTTTTAATTATTCCTTTTTTTTTTTTTTTACATAGCAAAGTAAAATATAATTGTTGTGAGCCAGAAAATTACAATTTAAAAAAATATATATGTTTTGTCAAAATACTTCAGAGATACTACAACCTTAAATATTTTCATTATATGAAAGATTCATATATTTAATCTCAATGTTGCTGGGTTACTTTTAATAGTGTTGTTTCAGATATGTTTTTGATTTAATATTAATGCATGTGATATTTTGCTGTTCAAATTCATGTATTTCATATACTCATTTTATATGCTTAAAAAGTATGGCATTTACAAATCATTAACAAATTACAGAAAACACAAATGAAATGTTCTGATGTTACTGTAGTGCTGAATTACATTCTCCTCCTCCCACCCTCCAAAATGTTCATTTTTGAACACTATTATACTTCACTACTTTTTCTTTCTTTTAATATTATATTTATCTGGAGAACAGTAATTCCTGTCCTGCTATTTTATGTTTTCTTTTCTTCAGTTCTTGACTGTCAAGGGAAGGTCGCACTGCATACTTAGAACAGTTTCTTCACAGTCAGGGTGATTGTGTTCTGGAACAGGTTCCCTAGGGCAGTGATCATGGCACAGTGATTGCCATCAAGATTGCCATCTTGTGCACAAGAAGCCTTTGGAAATGCTTTCAGAAATAAGGTTTGAGTTTTGGGCAGTTTTGTCCAACCAAGAGTTGGACTCAGTGATCCTTGTGGGTCCCTTCCACACTCAATGCTATGACAAGGTTCTGTATAATTTACAAATCACAAAAAAGGGCACAAATTGACTATAAGTAACATGTATGCGGTGGTATTTTTTGTTTTGTCTTTGTAACAGGATTCAGCACAAATTTGAAGGTAGTGATTTAACAGTATTGAGAAAACATTAGTGAAGAAAAAGAAAATATTTCCATATTTTTTTAAATCATATTCTACATAATAAATTAAAGGAACTCTAGGAAAAAAAGAGGAGTTCATGATAAGATGTGCCTGAAAGTAGTATATCTGTTTAAAAATTCTGTAACTAAATGCAGTGACCTGTTTGTTCTAGCAGCATTTATCAACAGTTCTGCAAAAATAAATACAAGCACATAGGTAGATGACATCTGCCTGCACCCAGGTGAGCATAGAATCTCTCTCATTTTGGATGAGTGATTTATTCAATCAATTTTACAATCCACTTACAAAAAATTTCCTTTCAGTGCACGAGACTTAATTTTATTTTTGATATTATCATCACTGAAACAACAATAACACGATTGGCAAGAAAAAAATGCAGTGTATTATTTCTCGGAGAGAGGAAATGCGTCCTATTGAACAAGTTTTTGTTTGATGCACTGTTTCCCAGATACAAAATAAATATTTTAAAAGTGCATTCCCACTCTCTGAGTAGTTGTACCTTAGAGTAAAGGTGTCTTTCTTTCCTGTGTGTGTGTGTGTGGTTTCTTTTCTCCTTTTTCCACTCATAACTTTTGTTACTATTGAATTAGTTGGTCTCTCTTTAAAGACTGTTGCTTTAACTCCAACATTTTTTTCCTTTCCTTGTAAACAAGAACTGCTCTCGTAGACTTTTTTCTTGCTTGTTTATTCCTTTTTACTGTGAACAAAGTCAAACTATGTACAGCCTTACTAGCCTACAGCTAACTTTGAGATGTTTTTCAACTATGTGATTCTGAAGACATAAAGGGAAGAATATCTGATTTTCTAAAAGTTAATAGACTTCTCTGCCTTTTCCAAGATGCTCAATGAATAACTAAGTAGAGATACATATTTACATTAATTCTTGGGACATTTAAGAAAAAAATAAAAACTTCATTTTTGTTATATTCCTGTATTTTTCATTAAAAATGCAAATCCTAGGTCTTTGAAGCTACCCAAGGAGGATGGGAAAATTGTTGTGTGCTCATATAAATAACATGAGCCATCATTTGGAGCTATATTAAAACCCAATGAAATGAATGCAAATCTATAAAAAGGTGTTTGAAATGTTAAACTATTGCAGGAGTATAGGGTCAAATCATAGGTGGGTGGATATCGAAACAGTTCAGGGGAAATTGACATTGTGACTCTGAACAATTGCAATAAACACCTTACTCTGAATAATTAACATCTGATTTCTCTTTTCCAGGGTTTAATTTTTGTTTTTGTTTTTTTTTCACATGTAAAAGAAAGAACAGTCTTAACACAAGTTCTTTTATTTTCTCTTATAAACTTAGTACAAGTAACATATATCTGTAGTATGCTTCAAACCCCCATGACAATTCTGACATTGGGAATTTAGAGAAGCTAGGAAAATATCTAAATTTTTACCTTGAAAATTATATGAATAATAAACAAACAAACAAAAAATCAGCACCTACCCTCAAAATGAAGTCAGACAGTTTATTACTTTATCAGCTATTGAAAGCATATATAGTTTTATTTATAGTTAAAAATATGCATATTTCTCTCTTATAGAAAAGAAAATATTTTCAAATTACCTCTGCAAATTGTCTAGATGTGTAGTGCACTTAATAGTAGAGGTTTGCTAGACCTTATTTCCTTCTGAACACTAAAATGAATACTCACTTCCAACACAACTGGTAGTTTATATAGTCTATTCACAAAGTTGTAACCCATAAGATTGACGTGGATAATCTTGTTAATGGTACAAACTGTAACAAATTAATCCCTGCATTGATTATAATTGCAAGATTTATAATATTTTCCTAATAGGTTTCCCAAATATTCATTGACAACAAGAATGTAATGCTATTTTTAGATCTTCTGTACCAACCTGTTCTTTGTAAGGATTAGCTGATGAGTTCCAGAAGAGGTCCTCAAATTTCATTAAGAAGGTGTCTGATTAAGAATTGTTTAATTAGACATCTTCCAGCTCCATTTCTGATAATGCCCAGTTGAGCATAGATTTCAAAGTCTATCCCTTTACAAATTTCTGTAAATAAGGATGAGGTTTCTTTAAACTTAAAGAAAAGAACAGTGATAGTTAAATAAAAAGATAGTGTCTTGTTGTCCCTTTCTTGTTCCTGCTTTATAAATGTCACTTTCCTGTGACATTGTACTCCTGGAGTACAAAAATACTGTGCTGTTTTGACAATATAAATCAAGGTGCTCTTGTAGGTAAGAGAAGATGATTACAAGTTTGTTGTACTTCATTAAGCTATAACATTCACTCTGTCACCCTATTAAACTATTTTCTCTATTCATTTAGAGTATTTTCGTATTTGAACTTCTTCTTTTGCTCACTAGTCTTAATTTCAAGCTTTTTCCTCACTCTTGTATAATATTTTTTGCAGTAAAGAATGTCAAATAATTTTAATAATTTTGGATACCTCTGTCATAATTTCTTATTTTTAATCCAAATTATTACAGCTATAACGTCTTTGTATCATGAAAACACTCAGTATAGTCTCTTAACCCAGAAACTAATGTTTAAGAATAATTGAAGATTTGTTTGTTCTCTTTTCTTTTTCAAGGCCAGAAGTCTAATGGCCCTAACTATTTTCTTGCAATACTAAAGCATTGCAGCTTGGAATCGTGCCCTTACTGCATACTAATTATGTGCTTTTTTGCTGCATGGCATATAACCATGGAAAATATTTCCTGGGAAGATGACTCATGTGATGTGCAATTGAATATCCACATAATAATTATATAGCATCAGTAACTTTATATGAGTATTAAGCAGCATTGAGCTATTACTGATTTTTAGGTTACTTGCTACCTGAAAATCCTTCCCTTACTGAGTGACAACATGTATTGTATTTTCCACTGTTCCTCAAGCCTTGAAAATTCTTTCACTTTATAGAAAATATTAGCTGATGAAAATTGTCCTGAATTGAAGAAGAAAAAAACAAGAAGAAAAAACGAGGAGTAATCATTTTTAAGTGTTACTTTTTTACTAAATTGCTGTAGATCTGATTTCCATTTTACATGAAAGTCCAAGAAAGCTAGGAAGTTTCCTTGATAAGCGTTATGCTCAGACAAAGCATTAATGCCAAATTTTTGTAGTTCTGTTGATTCAGTGTGAAGCTGACAGCTGATGTTAACTATCCTTCTATGACTTATTGTATCTACTCCGTTCACTGCAAAGGAAGAGAATAGGTAACACAGCATCTAAACTGTACTGTGAACAAAGACCTACAGGAAGCAAGCAGATTGCACAGATCTTAAGCCAAAACTGGGGAAAACATTTGCCTAAATACAGCTCTCTGCCCTCTTCACCTTCCCTTGCCAGGAAAATATTGGCAGCAATGCCAGCTCCTTCCGTTGCTTTCTGTGGTTTCAGGAAGTTAGCTTGCCATATGGATTGTGATATAATGATTGCAGTCTCTGTCTGGGCTCTGGCTGTTGCTCCATGAAAGATTAACATCTCTGAGATCTGTGTCTGATACATAAATTATTCACGGAACTATGTCACATAAAGGTATGACTAAGTTCATCTTACAGCGTAGACTTCAGTTTCTTCTTACATGAGAATTGCTGATAGTTACACACTGAGGAAGGGGAAAGGCTTAGCATATGACCGTCTTTCCTCTCCATTAAGTTTATGCACTTTGGCTTCATGTTATGATGCACAGCATGGTGGAACAGAGGCTTCTAGAGAGAGGGCTGTTACTTTTGCATAGTTTGTGCTGCTTGTATGTTTGAATATGCTGACATAAATTTCTGGAGGTTTGTACTACCTTGGAATTTGCTGAAAAAAATTTCAGACAATACAATAACATAAAATTCCCTGTTTAGATCACAAAGTGGTAACAAAAACATTTAAAATGAGAAAATGCAAAATTAAAGCTAACATTCTGTCCAATGAAGGCAAAAGAACTGGAATTTAAGGTAGAATGCCTACACTAATTTCTGTATCTCTATTTTTTCATTTTGTCATGCATTGTTGGTTTTAATATTTTTATATTTAATTATTCCATTTCAACTAACAAATCTTTTTTTTTTTTTTTTTGAAAACTCTTTTAAGAAGTTTGTTTTCCTAGGATGTGACCTTTATTTCCTCCATTTATAAACAGTGCCTAAAAATTATATTCTTTCAGCGTGGTTTTAAACATGACTTTTTAACCAATAGAGTGTAAAGTTATTTCTGTTTGAGAATCAGAACTGGTGCAAGCAGTACAAACTCAAACTTTCTCAAATCTTCATTTGTCTTTATCTTGTGTCTTTAAACATTTGTTAAATAACACTTGACAGTGGTTATCTTTTCCTTTCTTCTCTCACTTATCCTGTTAAAAATTCACCATAGGGATTTGTATAAGAAATTTGGCACTCTTTCCAGGTGCCAAAGAATGTATTTATAACAACATTTGTTATCATTTTGTTATATATATAAAAGCATGCAAATAAATAATCTTCAGTAATATAGGGGATACAACATTAGCATTCTCTCTACATTCAGATCCATTCAATGAAAAATTATTAGGATTATTTTCCACCTTGAAAAATTTATCTCAGCAAAGCTAAATTTCGGGGATTTAATTAAAAGAGACAAAACATTTTTGCATCATTCACTTGCTTATAATCTCTAAAGTGAAATGCATATATCATTCCTTTAAGCCATTCTTTGTATTTTGAACAAGTAAAATGATAACAAAGGCTTATCAAATTAGGTCTTAAGCAACGGTTATGAAGGTAGGTAGAATGCTGGTGTTTTTTTTGTTTGTTTGTTTTTGGTTTTTGTTGTTGTTGTTGTTTTTTGTTTTTTTTAATCTGTGGTTCTGGAAAAGTAAGAAATGGAATATTTGGGTTCCTCAGGTGGGGTGTTATTGACTTAGAATGTTCTTCTCTGTTTCAAAAGGCAACTTCATCATGTCAGCAGGTCATATTTGATGTCAGTTTCTACATACACAGAAAAAACCTGTCACTGGACGTCACCCAAATGCTTTCTAAAATGTTGTTCTGTGATCCTACATCTGTCTGTATGCACATATACATAGGTGAAGTTTATATAATGAAAAAGCAAAAATGAAGAAATGATGGTGCCCAACTCTTTGGATTTTTGTGTGTGCATTGTTAGCACTGAGATGCCTCTGCTCTTTGATTTCTAGCACTTGTACAGATATTTTGAAGTGGAAGAGTTTGCTCTGAGGTATACAAGGAAGTTGCCAAACTACGAAACACAGTTTTCCTGCTGAACAGAAAACTGGATGAAGTTCCCTGCTACTCTGCCAAGCCTGAGGTGATCACCAGTAATCCCTCAGGGTCCCTCTGCACTTCTGGTGATAAAGACGATGAATGATTTGGTTGTCTGTTGTTTATTTTGCTGTTTTATTCACCGATTTAAGGGAGGGGCTGTGTGAGATTTCAGATTATTTTTTGTTTTCTAGAGCTTTTCAGTAATGTAAAGTACTGTAGGACCTTTAAGATAATAAAGGTCATATAATTAAGAGGTCATAGTCAGGAGGTACATATACATTGCTGAAAATGCAAATCATTCTACACAAGCTTTGAAGTTTTTCATCTTCTTGTTATATTTCATATTTAGCATTAGCAATTTACTAATAAGAGCCAGCAATGCATTTACATGACCTGTACTTGTTTTCTGACAAAAAGGAAGAGAAATTTAGTAGTGATGATGTTTGTTGTTTGATGTTAGTAATTTGATACATGTTTCTATTTGAAATAAAATTTGTTCTTAAAATTGTGATTGAAGAAAGATCATGGACATTTTGAACAAAAACTGATCCTTGCTGCAGATGCACATCTCATAAAATTACAAGAGGTATTATATAGCGTTCATCCAAACTTATGACTGACTTATAATTAAATAAAAGGCATGCTTACGTTAAAGAAAACCAAAACAAAAAGCCTGTAGACAAATATTTTCTGCTCATTTCAGCAGAAGAATTTCCATCGAGTAGGAGTTTACTGAAGTGAAGCAGGAAAGAATTTGGTCAATGACAGTTTACAGAAGGGTATAAACATATGGTCTTGAACTGACAGTTTCACAGACAGAAGTGCTGAACATATAAATATTTCATCCCAGAACAGATTTCATTTTCTAGGTAAGACAAATTTATATTATTAACCAGTGAATATCAAATAATGTTAATGTTTAAAAATGTGTTCAGAGGCCACATCTCATGACCAGGTTCCAAATGATTTGTCTGCATTGTTACCTGGCAAAAAGAGATAAAGGAATTACGAATATTTATGTAATTTCTAAGTAGAAAATAGCGTTCAGTATTTTTTCTCAGGCATTTTAATACTCATTTTGTAACTCTCGTCCATGTTCATGCTATTGGAATTGCTTTCACAAATTCGTTACAGAGGGCAGAGGGTTAGATATCTAAAATGATAATAATATACAAGACTGACAATAAAATTGATTTTTAGTGGTTATTCTTGTACGCATTTCACTTCAGCATGGGTATAATCACTGCTTACATGAGTTACAACTTTTGTTTTGACTCAAGAAGTGAATAATGACTCTAATATTTTCTATTTATTTAAGTTTCTTGTGGTTTTGCATCCAGTAGCTAAATTTTCTCAAGCTATCTCAATAGACTCAAATTTTAACTGCACTTTAAACATAACTTCATGAAAAGACTCCATAGCTAATTGAATTGGAATTTACTATATTCACATGCGTCACAAAGAATAAACATTCAGTGGAACTGTCAAAGCGAAAATTTTTGGATGCTGTTTCTATTCTATACATTACTGTGTTCATTGTTGATCATTTTTATCTTCTAGCTGCTTTTCTTGGCTAATAGAAAACAAGAAATCTTCTGTTCAGTGGGAACTGCCGCATAAGTAACGCTGCAAATTTTGGGATGTAAGTATAGCCTTAAGTAGAACAATGCACCGTACTACAGCAGTTAACTTGCTTTTCTGCAATTAATTGATCTTCTTCCACACTGACATAGAATATTATAAAAACCAATATATACCATAATCATACAATAATCATATGGATTTAAACTTATTAATTTGACTTGGTTATCAGGAATGTACAACAAATACTTTCAAAAGCAAGAAATGAATAAAGGAGGAGGAGGGAGTTCCCTTGAGCTATAGACTAAAATGTACAAATCAATTCTGTTAGTAATTGTATTGCTTTCTTCTTTCTTAAATATACTAATTAAGCTAAAATTCAGAAAGCCTAGTTCAACATTATTGTGTGAAAATTATTGATAAGCATATTATATATATATATATTTTTATTTTTTACAGGAACAATGTTCTACTTTTTCTGATGAGCACTCTACTATAGATCTTAACAGTATTGATCCTGGATGAGCAGTCATCTAAGGCTTGACGCAAAGTGAAATATCTTCAGGAGGATGGGATGAGATAGCCTCATTCCTGGTGCCCAACATGGAATATGTGCACTGTTTGTAGAAGGTAAAATGTTTTAAATCCTCCTAGAGAAGAGAATTAAACTGTGATTTCCAAATGACTTCTAAGTAACTGTAAGACTGTTAGATAAAAACAGATTTTATTTATTTCTTCATTTAAAGACAGTCTTTAAAATAAATCCTCTGTGACTATGTCTGGTTCAACAAATTCTAGCTCTGAATTCAACCTTTGAGTTTATGAGGGCGTCTCTTTATATCTTGAAGAGAAATTCAGCTTAAAGTACCTTGTTTACTGATGTGTTTGGTTCAGCAGCTCCGTGTGCTCAGTCTTGTTAATCCTGTTTTGAAGCATTTAACTATCCTAATAAATTATGTAAGTCACCTAAAGCCACTTAAAGACGTGGCTGTGTTACAGGAGCCAGATACATGTNCCATTTTCCTTTTTTTTTTTTTTTTTTTTTTTTTTGAGGCCATTATACCTGTCTGTTATTATATACTTATTTTTGTTGTTTGTTTGAATTACTGAATGTACTAAGAAGGATACTTCCTTACTCCTAGTTATCAATAGTTAGTTGCAAATGTCATAGGTTTTAAACTGGCACTCTACTTAGTTCAATAACAAGCAAGAGAAGTATTAGATTAAAAACCCCTTCTAGGGAAAAACCTAAATACAGTTTTGCATGTTTTTCATGTTTTAATTTCTCCAAAACTACTATATACTTGCATGGTCCCACCAATAAGTCTTATCAATAAGCCTTTCATTCTTTCTACTAGATGGCTTTCTTTTACTAAAGGTATGAGTTTCTGATTTGACTTCTTGGCTAAAATATGTTATATTATATATTATATATATCCACATAGAAAGTAATTGTGAGAAGAAATAATGACATCATTTCAGTTCCATGTCCAAATTCAATGTCAGCTGGTCAGGAAAAACTACGGATATGTCTGGGAAAATTAAGTAGGGACACTTGACAGTAAAAAAAATCTCCAAAATAATTTCCTTCTTTTTTTTTTTTTTTGTTTGTTTGTTTGTTTTAATTAAAAAAAATATGTTGCAGTGATGAGATGGTTAAGTAAATGGAGAAGGAAAATGGTGACAAGGCTAGAATGCCAACATACAAATAAATATTAATTGCCATGACTGAATTTCTCTTCCTTTAACATTAAAATAAAGAACTAGCATACAGATGTAAGGCCAATTTACCCCTGGTTTGATTTAACCACGTACTTGTAGGTATGTACTACTTCAAATCTATAATTTAGTAATGGAGAAATTCACCAGCCTCGTGGTATATATGATGTCAAATTTTATGATAAAAATAATCAACTTAAATGGCTTCTAAATCTATATGAGTGGATCATTTTCTTGTGGTCTGATTTACTACGCCTTTTTTTTTTTCTGAAAAACGACTCTTAAAATAATGCATAAAATATGAACTTTTCTGATGCCAAATTTTCTGAAACCAGTCATTAAGATTTACTATTTCCATTATGAATAATGTCCATTATAAAAGAGGAAAAGCATGACTGTAAGGCAAGCATATATATTCTGTCATAGCACAGCAGTTTGTCTTCAGTGACTGATGATGTTTGCAGTTAGGAAAGTAATAATATAGCAACAGCAAGAGAGAATTGCACTTTTAGCACAAACTCATTGTTCATCACCTACATAATTTTACTCTTTGACAAAGTGAATGCTTATTACTATCAGCAATGAGGACAGAAAGCCAGGTGACCTCCTCCTATAGTTAAATGAAACTACAGACTACAAAAAAGACAGTATGAAATAGCAATCTAAAATAGACTTCAGCGAAATGTACCTGTTATGAAGACAACCTTCCTTCTTAAGATACCCTGTCTCATATTCTTACTTAATGAGAAACAATAGAGGAATGGTTGTTAGATTGGTATCTAACTGAACCATATATGTTTCTTAAATTCTTGGAGAACACAGAGATGATCTTGATTCATGACTTAGCAACCTCATGAGCTGGCAGTGTAAGTTGGAGCTAGGCTGTGCATGCAGCTTTACTTTTTGTTTCTCTTCTGCTCTCATACTCCTGTTCACTTTTTGTCTTGAGAGGAATATCTTTCAATTTCTCCTTTCTCTTCCTACTGCTTTGTTCAGACTTAGATGAAGGCAACTGCAGTCAGCAACTAAATAGACATTTCCTGCCTAGTGTAAATACCTAAAGCAAGTTATTAAAGCTTGTTCTCATTCCCATGCATTGTTTGAGGAGCTGAATTGTTGATGACTCAGGGGAATCCGAGCTGCCGCTGACTGCTGGATTCTAGCAGTTGGCAATACTCTCAACCTATTTTTTGACCTTGAAGAGCAGTGATCACCTGCTTGAGAAAAGAAAGAAAATATTTCCCCAGAAGCAAAATATTACTATCAAACTAGCAGTAATTTTCTATGCAGTATTCCATTGGATCTGGCATTTCCTCATGTACTTGCTTGCTAAGGCTTACCAAGGGCACTAAGAACTTTTACACACCGTAGGTGATGCAGGAAAGTATAACACGTCAGATGGTCTTTGAACAAGAAAATTCCCCTTCTACACTGCAGAATTCAAAATGCTTGTGCTAATAGTCCTTGTTTTCTCTTTAGTCTTGTCTGCTTGGTTTTATATCATTGCAAAGCCAAAGAGACTTTTTCAGTCTCTTTCATCTCTTTTCTTATTTGGGATTGTCAGAGAGCCTTCCTGTGCCATCACTGAGCATAGCAGAAGTTAAGTGAAAAAACTGAAAGGGAGGAGAGAAGGCAACAATTCTTTGTATGCTCTCCACTTCTACCTAGAGCCCAAGTCAGCCAGTAAAACCTATGGCTTTTACATATCACCCAGCCTATGCTTGCTCCCATGGAATATAGTTCAAAGCTCTTCAAAATTAGTTCAAGTGTTTGTTTCATAAATACAGTTTAGAAACAAAAGAAATTGAAGTCAATTTGTCCTATGTAATATTGCATATGTTCTGCAGCTAAAAAGAAAATAATTGTGGTGTAAACAAACAATCAAAAACAAACAAACAAGCCACTAAGACTCTAGGGCTTAAGGATTAGAAATATTCAGTTCAGTGTTAGGCTGCACTTCCATTCACACAAAATAATGTCACGTTACAGTAAATATGTAGATACAACCTCTATCAATCCAACTACAAAATGGATGGCAGTGTCTTTTTGCACATGGCTTCTAATTCTGTATCAATGGAATATTCTGCCAACTTCCACAAGAATCCCTCTAAATAATTAACTAAAATAACTTCATACGGACTTATAAGTACTGACTTGTACTGACTTATACAGACAACATAAAACAGCTTTTGAAATGTATTGTAATTACATACTGATCTTTCATTATCGGTGTACCTACAATGAGATTTAGATTTGCTCTTCCAGTATAAAATATTGTTAGACAAACTTTCCAACACAAAAATCAAAGAACAGCTCAGAACCAAAGGGAAGAAATTTGTACTGAAGACAGTGTTCTGAACAGATAGTGAATGAATCTCTAGGATTGAGGGTACTTTTCATTGTAATTTTTCATAGTAAATATTTTTGATACAAAATGTTCCTGATGTAAGCATTCAAGATACCTATGTTTTTAATGTAGAAAATAAGTTAATTCTACTTATATATATGTATATATATTTAAATTAATGATAGTTTAAAAAGGTGGAGTTTTTTTAAGCAGCATCCATTGATGTACAATCTTTATTAACTGCTCATCACACCAGAAGGCTAATTATTTCAGAAATTAACTGCATTTTATAATATCCAGGTTACATTTTGCATTCTGGAGCTCTGCTTAAGCATTCCCATTTTATTTCTATTTTGTGTTTATAAAGGATCATTGTTTTTCCCCTACACTTCTGAGCATGAGCAAGTGATGCCAGAAGTGTTTATATTCTCTACGAGTTACCTTAAATCCCCCCCCTTTTCTTTTTCCTCTGGCCAATTCAGAATCTGTATATGGAGGTAAGATTTTTGTTTTGAATCATATCTAATTTTAGAAAACTCTTGGTCAGGTATTAGAAAAACATAATTGGATGGGGAGTAAGAACTCAATTGCAACTGAAAAACAAAGCTAGGTGAAAATGGTATTGGTCATTAAATTAGGTCAGCACTATCAGCTGTAAAAAGTTTGCAGAGTAAGAGGAGGTTTGCACAAGAATTCATAGCATTCTACTTGGATTTTTTGAAGTGGAATGAGAAAACATGTCTGTATTATCTCCTTAGAAATGTTTCTCTTCTTTCCCCTTCACAGCAAAATCAGATGTTGTCTGGTTAGTTAGTTAGTTAGTTTATCATCTGCAGAAATCATAGATGGGATGTAGGTGTAAAGCATTTTCCCCAAATTGTTCTCCTGTGTGAATGCAGACTTCGTATTCTTGTTTAAGTCTGATTGAGAAACTGCTAGCTGTAGACGTTTGACTATCAAAGTGTTTGTCTAGTGAGGAACCATAAAGAGTACTTTCCTGCAAGTATCTGTCCAGTGATCTCCCTTTTAGCCTGAAGCAATGATTGTCTGTGCATTTAAACAGTTTGTTTGCTTTCACTATACCACTTGTTTCTTAGCACTTGAAATTTTATGCACTTTTGAAGTAACCCCTTATGACGGTTCAAATGAACATTTGTATTAGATGCAGTGTGGTGGAAGAAATTACTGATACTAGCTATGTACATTTTTACACAGATAAACAGCATCTATGGATGCTATCTCAAAAGGGATTTATTTATACTTTCTGTCCTGTAGCAATGACAAATGAAGGAACCACATTTAACATGTCTTAGTATTTTCGTAGGTTTTGTTTTTTTTCAAGTACAAAGACAACCATAAATCAAATACTCTCTGTGGGCTATTGGCATCAAATTACACAGGGAGAGATCCATTTCTGTAATGTAGTCTTAGTGGTATCCAATCACAAGATTCATTTCCCAGGTGGATAAAAAGGGAAACATAATTAAGCACGCTGATTTTTTAAGCAGTCCTTTGGCTCAGGAAATTATGTGAAGATAGTATAGCATTCATAACAGTCCCGTAAAGTTGTGCAGTCAGTTTCTGCTGCAGAATGGTAGCCTGTACTATAATAGTGACAGTAAATTAACTGAAATTTATATTGCAGCTTCAAGGAGAAGCATATCTAGAGATTATAAGCTTGTTTTCATTCTTTTTTAAATGCATCACAGTGAAATTAAAGCTTATTTCAAGTGATTTTTGCTGTTCAATTTTTTTCCAGTTAACTGATAATATTTCCATCCCTGGAGGTGCTCAAGGCCAGCTTGGATGGAGCCCTGGACAGCCTCATCTGGTATCTGCTTTAGTGGGTGGCAACTCTGCCCATGGTAGAAGGGTTGGAACTTGATGACCTTTGAGGTGCCTTCCAAGACAAGCCATTCTATGATTCTTTTATTTTTCTGAATACAGCAGAAAGCTTCAAATNTTTGAAAACTCTTTTAAGAAGTTTGTTTTCCTAGGATGTGACCTTTATTTCCTCCATTTATAAACAGTGCCTAAAAATTATATTCTTTCAGCGTGGTTTTAAACATGACTTTTTAACCAATAGAGTGTAAAGTTATTTCTGTTTGAGAATCAGAACTGGTGCAAGCAGTACAAACTCAAACTTTCTCAAATCTTCATTTGTCTTTATCTTGTGTCTTTAAACATTTGTTAAATAACACTTGACAGTGGTTATCTTTTCCTTTCTTCTCTCACTTATCCTGTTAAAAATTCACCATAGGGATTTGTATAAGAAATTTGGCACTCTTTCCAGGTGCCAAAGAATGTATTTATAACAACATTTGTTATCATTTTGTTATATATATAAAAGCATGCAAATAAATAATCTTCAGTAATATAGGGGATACAACATTAGCATTCTCTCTACATTCAGATCCATTCAATGAAAAATTATTAGGATTATTTTCCACCTTGAAAAATTTATCTCAGCAAAGCTAAATTTCGGGGATTTAATTAAAAGAGACAAAACATTTTTGCATCATTCACTTGCTTATAATCTCTAAAGTGAAATGCATATATCATTCCTTTAAGCCATTCTTTGTATTTTGAACAAGTAAAATGATAACAAAGGCTTATCAAATTAGGTCTTAAGCAACGGTTATGAAGGTAGGTAGAATGCTGGTGTTTTTTTTGTTTGTTTGTTTTTGGTTTTTGTTGTTGTTGTTGTTTTTTGTTTTTTTTAATCTGTGGTTCTGGAAAAGTAAGAAATGGAATATTTGGGTTCCTCAGGTGGGGTGTTATTGACTTAGAATGTTCTTCTCTGTTTCAAAAGGCAACTTCATCATGTCAGCAGGTCATATTTGATGTCAGTTTCTACATACACAGAAAAAACCTGTCACTGGACGTCACCCAAATGCTTTCTAAAATGTTGTTCTGTGATCCTACATCTGTCTGTATGCACATATACATAGGTGAAGTTTATATAATGAAAAAGCAAAAATGAAGAAATGATGGTGCCCAACTCTTTGGATTTTTGTGTGTGCATTGTTAGCACTGAGATGCCTCTGCTCTTTGATTTCTAGCACTTGTACAGATATTTTGAAGTGGAAGAGTTTGCTCTGAGGTATACAAGGAAGTTGCCAAACTACGAAACACAGTTTTCCTGCTGAACAGAAAACTGGATGAAGTTCCCTGCTACTCTGCCAAGCCTGAGGTGATCACCAGTAATCCCTCAGGGTCCCTCTGCACTTCTGGTGATAAAGACGATGAATGATTTGGTTGTCTGTTGTTTATTTTGCTGTTTTATTCACCGATTTAAGGGAGGGGCTGTGTGAGATTTCAGATTATTTTTTGTTTTCTAGAGCTTTTCAGTAATGTAAAGTACTGTAGGACCTTTAAGATAATAAAGGTCATATAATTAAGAGGTCATAGTCAGGAGGTACATATACATTGCTGAAAATGCAAATCATTCTACACAAGCTTTGAAGTTTTTCATCTTCTTGTTATATTTCATATTTAGCATTAGCAATTTACTAATAAGAGCCAGCAATGCATTTACATGACCTGTACTTGTTTTCTGACAAAAAGGAAGAGAAATTTAGTAGTGATGATGTTTGTTGTTTGATGTTAGTAATTTGATACATGTTTCTATTTGAAATAAAATTTGTTCTTAAAATTGTGATTGAAGAAAGATCATGGACATTTTGAACAAAAACTGATCCTTGCTGCAGATGCACATCTCATAAAATTACAAGAGGTATTATATAGCGTTCATCCAAACTTATGACTGACTTATAATTAAATAAAAGGCATGCTTACGTTAAAGAAAACCAAAACAAAAAGCCTGTAGACAAATATTTTCTGCTCATTTCAGCAGAAGAATTTCCATCGAGTAGGAGTTTACTGAAGTGAAGCAGGAAAGAATTTGGTCAATGACAGTTTACAGAAGGGTATAAACATATGGTCTTGAACTGACAGTTTCACAGACAGAAGTGCTGAACATATAAATATTTCATCCCAGAACAGATTTCATTTTCTAGGTAAGACAAATTTATATTATTAACCAGTGAATATCAAATAATGTTAATGTTTAAAAATGTGTTCAGAGGCCACATCTCATGACCAGGTTCCAAATGATTTGTCTGCATTGTTACCTGGCAAAAAGAGATAAAGGAATTACGAATATTTATGTAATTTCTAAGTAGAAAATAGCGTTCAGTATTTTTTCTCAGGCATTTTAATACTCATTTTGTAACTCTCGTCCATGTTCATGCTATTGGAATTGCTTTCACAAATTCGTTACAGAGGGCAGAGGGTTAGATATCTAAAATGATAATAATATACAAGACTGACAATAAAATTGATTTTTAGTGGTTATTCTTGTACGCATTTCACTTCAGCATGGGTATAATCACTGCTTACATGAGTTACAACTTTTGTTTTGACTCAAGAAGTGAATAATGACTCTAATATTTTCTATTTATTTAAGTTTCTTGTGGTTTTGCATCCAGTAGCTAAATTTTCTCAAGCTATCTCAATAGACTCAAATTTTAACTGCACTTTAAACATAACTTCATGAAAAGACTCCATAGCTAATTGAATTGGAATTTACTATATTCACATGCGTCACAAAGAATAAACATTCAGTGGAACTGTCAAAGCGAAAATTTTTGGATGCTGTTTCTATTCTATACATTACTGTGTTCATTGTTGATCATTTTTATCTTCTAGCTGCTTTTCTTGGCTAATAGAAAACAAGAAATCTTCTGTTCAGTGGGAACTGCCGCATAAGTAACGCTGCAAATTTTGGGATGTAAGTATAGCCTTAAGTAGAACAATGCACCGTACTACAGCAGTTAACTTGCTTTTCTGCAATTAATTGATCTTCTTCCACACTGACATAGAATATTATAAAAACCAATATATACCATAATCATACAATAATCATATGGATTTAAACTTATTAATTTGACTTGGTTATCAGGAATGTACAACAAATACTTTCAAAAGCAAGAAATGAATAAAGGAGGAGGAGGGAGTTCCCTTGAGCTATAGACTAAAATGTACAAATCAATTCTGTTAGTAATTGTATTGCTTTCTTCTTTCTTAAATATACTAATTAAGCTAAAATTCAGAAAGCCTAGTTCAACATTATTGTGTGAAAATTATTGATAAGCATATTATATATATATATATTTTTATTTTTTACAGGAACAATGTTCTACTTTTTCTGATGAGCACTCTACTATAGATCTTAACAGTATTGATCCTGGATGAGCAGTCATCTAAGGCTTGACGCAAAGTGAAATATCTTCAGGAGGATGGGATGAGATAGCCTCATTCCTGGTGCCCAACATGGAATATGTGCACTGTTTGTAGAAGGTAAAATGTTTTAAATCCTCCTAGAGAAGAGAATTAAACTGTGATTTCCAAATGACTTCTAAGTAACTGTAAGACTGTTAGATAAAAACAGATTTTATTTATTTCTTCATTTAAAGACAGTCTTTAAAATAAATCCTCTGTGACTATGTCTGGTTCAACAAATTCTAGCTCTGAATTCAACCTTTGAGTTTATGAGGGCGTCTCTTTATATCTTGAAGAGAAATTCAGCTTAAAGTACCTTGTTTACTGATGTGTTTGGTTCAGCAGCTCCGTGTGCTCAGTCTTGTTAATCCTGTTTTGAAGCATTTAACTATCCTAATAAATTATGTAAGTCACCTAAAGCCACTTAAAGACGTGGCTGTGTTACAGGAGCCAGATACATGTAAAATATATTGCTATATATACATTGCTATTTGCCTCTTTTTTTCTTTGATATCTAACTTTTCCCTTATCCACAGTACACCTGTAATGTATTCTATCCATTTTCCTTCTTTTTTTTTTTTTTTTTTTTNCTGTCTGTTATTATATACTTATTTTTGTTGTTTGTTTGAATTACTGAATGTACTAAGAAGGATACTTCCTTACTCCTAGTTATCAATAGTTAGTTGCAAATGTCATAGGTTTTAAACTGGCACTCTACTTAGTTCAATAACAAGCAAGAGAAGTATTAGATTAAAAACCCCTTCTAGGGAAAAACCTAAATACAGTTTTGCATGTTTTTCATGTTTTAATTTCTCCAAAACTACTATATACTTGCATGGTCCCACCAATAAGTCTTATCAATAAGCCTTTCATTCTTTCTACTAGATGGCTTTCTTTTACTAAAGGTATGAGTTTCTGATTTGACTTCTTGGCTAAAATATGTTATATTATATATTATATATATCCACATAGAAAGTAATTGTGAGAAGAAATAATGACATCATTTCAGTTCCATGTCCAAATTCAATGTCAGCTGGTCAGGAAAAACTACGGATATGTCTGGGAAAATTAAGTAGGGACACTTGACAGTAAAAAAAATCTCCAAAATAATTTCCTTCTTTTTTTTTTTTTTTGTTTGTTTGTTTGTTTTAATTAAAAAAAATATGTTGCAGTGATGAGATGGTTAAGTAAATGGAGAAGGAAAATGGTGACAAGGCTAGAATGCCAACATACAAATAAATATTAATTGCCATGACTGAATTTCTCTTCCTTTAACATTAAAATAAAGAACTAGCATACAGATGTAAGGCCAATTTACCCCTGGTTTGATTTAACCACGTACTTGTAGGTATGTACTACTTCAAATCTATAATTTAGTAATGGAGAAATTCACCAGCCTCGTGGTATATATGATGTCAAATTTTATGATAAAAATAATCAACTTAAATGGCTTCTAAATCTATATGAGTGGATCATTTTCTTGTGGTCTGATTTACTACGCCTTTTTTTTTTTCTGAAAAACGACTCTTAAAATAATGCATAAAATATGAACTTTTCTGATGCCAAATTTTCTGAAACCAGTCATTAAGATTTACTATTTCCATTATGAATAATGTCCATTATAAAAGAGGAAAAGCATGACTGTAAGGCAAGCATATATATTCTGTCATAGCACAGCAGTTTGTCTTCAGTGACTGATGATGTTTGCAGTTAGGAAAGTAATAATATAGCAACAGCAAGAGAGAATTGCACTTTTAGCACAAACTCATTGTTCATCACCTACATAATTTTACTCTTTGACAAAGTGAATGCTTATTACTATCAGCAATGAGGACAGAAAGCCAGGTGACCTCCTCCTATAGTTAAATGAAACTACAGACTACAAAAAAGACAGTATGAAATAGCAATCTAAAATAGACTTCAGCGAAATGTACCTGTTATGAAGACAACCTTCCTTCTTAAGATACCCTGTCTCATATTCTTACTTAATGAGAAACAATAGAGGAATGGTTGTTAGATTGGTATCTAACTGAACCATATATGTTTCTTAAATTCTTGGAGAACACAGAGATGATCTTGATTCATGACTTAGCAACCTCATGAGCTGGCAGTGTAAGTTGGAGCTAGGCTGTGCATGCAGCTTTACTTTTTGTTTCTCTTCTGCTCTCATACTCCTGTTCACTTTTTGTCTTGAGAGGAATATCTTTCAATTTCTCCTTTCTCTTCCTACTGCTTTGTTCAGACTTAGATGAAGGCAACTGCAGTCAGCAACTAAATAGACATTTCCTGCCTAGTGTAAATACCTAAAGCAAGTTATTAAAGCTTGTTCTCATTCCCATGCATTGTTTGAGGAGCTGAATTGTTGATGACTCAGGGGAATCCGAGCTGCCGCTGACTGCTGGATTCTAGCAGTTGGCAATACTCTCAACCTATTTTTTGACCTTGAAGAGCAGTGATCACCTGCTTGAGAAAAGAAAGAAAATATTTCCCCAGAAGCAAAATATTACTATCAAACTAGCAGTAATTTTCTATGCAGTATTCCATTGGATCTGGCATTTCCTCATGTACTTGCTTGCTAAGGCTTACCAAGGGCACTAAGAACTTTTACACACCGTAGGTGATGCAGGAAAGTATAACACGTCAGATGGTCTTTGAACAAGAAAATTCCCCTTCTACACTGCAGAATTCAAAATGCTTGTGCTAATAGTCCTTGTTTTCTCTTTAGTCTTGTCTGCTTGGTTTTATATCATTGCAAAGCCAAAGAGACTTTTTCAGTCTCTTTCATCTCTTTTCTTATTTGGGATTGTCAGAGAGCCTTCCTGTGCCATCACTGAGCATAGCAGAAGTTAAGTGAAAAAACTGAAAGGGAGGAGAGAAGGCAACAATTCTTTGTATGCTCTCCACTTCTACCTAGAGCCCAAGTCAGCCAGTAAAACCTATGGCTTTTACATATCACCCAGCCTATGCTTGCTCCCATGGAATATAGTTCAAAGCTCTTCAAAATTAGTTCAAGTGTTTGTTTCATAAATACAGTTTAGAAACAAAAGAAATTGAAGTCAATTTGTCCTATGTAATATTGCATATGTTCTGCAGCTAAAAAGAAAATAATTGTGGTGTAAACAAACAATCAAAAACAAACAAACAAGCCACTAAGACTCTAGGGCTTAAGGATTAGAAATATTCAGTTCAGTGTTAGGCTGCACTTCCATTCACACAAAATAATGTCACGTTACAGTAAATATGTAGATACAACCTCTATCAATCCAACTACAAAATGGATGGCAGTGTCTTTTTGCACATGGCTTCTAATTCTGTATCAATGGAATATTCTGCCAACTTCCACAAGAATCCCTCTAAATAATTAACTAAAATAACTTCATACGGACTTATAAGTACTGACTTGTACTGACTTATACAGACAACATAAAACAGCTTTTGAAATGTATTGTAATTACATACTGATCTTTCATTATCGGTGTACCTACAATGAGATTTAGATTTGCTCTTCCAGTATAAAATATTGTTAGACAAACTTTCCAACACAAAAATCAAAGAACAGCTCAGAACCAAAGGGAAGAAATTTGTACTGAAGACAGTGTTCTGAACAGATAGTGAATGAATCTCTAGGATTGAGGGTACTTTTCATTGTAATTTTTCATAGTAAATATTTTTGATACAAAATGTTCCTGATGTAAGCATTCAAGATACCTATGTTTTTAATGTAGAAAATAAGTTAATTCTACTTATATATATGTATATATATTTAAATTAATGATAGTTTAAAAAGGTGGAGTTTTTTTAAGCAGCATCCATTGATGTACAATCTTTATTAACTGCTCATCACACCAGAAGGCTAATTATTTCAGAAATTAACTGCATTTTATAATATCCAGGTTACATTTTGCATTCTGGAGCTCTGCTTAAGCATTCCCATTTTATTTCTATTTTGTGTTTATAAAGGATCATTGTTTTTCCCCTACACTTCTGAGCATGAGCAAGTGATGCCAGAAGTGTTTATATTCTCTACGAGTTACCTTAAATCCCCCCCCTTTTCTTTTTCCTCTGGCCAATTCAGAATCTGTATATGGAGGTAAGATTTTTGTTTTGAATCATATCTAATTTTAGAAAACTCTTGGTCAGGTATTAGAAAAACATAATTGGATGGGGAGTAAGAACTCAATTGCAACTGAAAAACAAAGCTAGGTGAAAATGGTATTGGTCATTAAATTAGGTCAGCACTATCAGCTGTAAAAAGTTTGCAGAGTAAGAGGAGGTTTGCACAAGAATTCATAGCATTCTACTTGGATTTTTTGAAGTGGAATGAGAAAACATGTCTGTATTATCTCCTTAGAAATGTTTCTCTTCTTTCCCCTTCACAGCAAAATCAGATGTTGTCTGGTTAGTTAGTTAGTTAGTTTATCATCTGCAGAAATCATAGATGGGATGTAGGTGTAAAGCATTTTCCCCAAATTGTTCTCCTGTGTGAATGCAGACTTCGTATTCTTGTTTAAGTCTGATTGAGAAACTGCTAGCTGTAGACGTTTGACTATCAAAGTGTTTGTCTAGTGAGGAACCATAAAGAGTACTTTCCTGCAAGTATCTGTCCAGTGATCTCCCTTTTAGCCTGAAGCAATGATTGTCTGTGCATTTAAACAGTTTGTTTGCTTTCACTATACCACTTGTTTCTTAGCACTTGAAATTTTATGCACTTTTGAAGTAACCCCTTATGACGGTTCAAATGAACATTTGTATTAGATGCAGTGTGGTGGAAGAAATTACTGATACTAGCTATGTACATTTTTACACAGATAAACAGCATCTATGGATGCTATCTCAAAAGGGATTTATTTATACTTTCTGTCCTGTAGCAATGACAAATGAAGGAACCACATTTAACATGTCTTAGTATTTTCGTAGGTTTTGTTTTTTTTCAAGTACAAAGACAACCATAAATCAAATACTCTCTGTGGGCTATTGGCATCAAATTACACAGGGAGAGATCCATTTCTGTAATGTAGTCTTAGTGGTATCCAATCACAAGATTCATTTCCCAGGTGGATAAAAAGGGAAACATAATTAAGCACGCTGATTTTTTAAGCAGTCCTTTGGCTCAGGAAATTATGTGAAGATAGTATAGCATTCATAACAGTCCCGTAAAGTTGTGCAGTCAGTTTCTGCTGCAGAATGGTAGCCTGTACTATAATAGTGACAGTAAATTAACTGAAATTTATATTGCAGCTTCAAGGAGAAGCATATCTAGAGATTATAAGCTTGTTTTCATTCTTTTTTAAATGCATCACAGTGAAATTAAAGCTTATTTCAAGTGATTTTTGCTGTTCAATTTTTTTCCAGTTAACTGATAATATTTCCATCCCTGGAGGTGCTCAAGGCCAGCTTGGATGGAGCCCTGGACAGCCTCATCTGGTATCTGCTTTAGTGGGTGGCAACTCTGCCCATGGTAGAAGGGTTGGAACTTGATGACCTTTGAGGTGCCTTCCAAGACAAGCCATTCTATGATTCTTTTATTTTTCTGAATACAGCAGAAAGCTTCAAATTTATACCAAAGTGATTTTGGACCTGCTAAATTGAACCAGTATTATATGGTTATGCACAAAAAAAAAAAAAAAAAAAAAAAAAAAAAGGAAAATCTACAGCAAAGCTGGAAGTTACACTCTCTTACTTTAGGAGGACTGTCCCTTCCCTTCCCTCCAAGATTGGCCATCATTAAAAGAAGAAAAATAACTCCCTCTGCCTAACATATTATTGGATGTCTATAAATGAAAGAAAAAGTGGTGGTTGAATTTTTTTTATTGTTGGACTTTTTTTTTTTCTTTTAAACGAGTGGAAAGTGAGTGGCCACTACAGAATTTGCCTGAAGCCTTCAATTTCTCTTCATTTCTTCTCAGACATTTTCAAGTTTTATGACATCCTTTAGTTAAGGATTACTTTTAACATACATGTGGTTGTTCTCCCTCATTCAGAGGTGTTAAGTTCATCAATATATTTTATTGGTGTTAAACAACAAGCATTATATTATATTATTATTAAATTTATTTTCCTTCCTTTGTTTAATTGAAAATATCTTGTACTTTGTTCTTAAATATCTTATTTAGATCTGCAATTCGATCACATGTAGTTATATTTTATTGTGGATGTTAATAGCAATTTGAAAATGTACTAAAAATGTGCTAAAAATGTCAGGAAGTTATTTCCATGTAGATAAGTACAGGTTTAAATGTTTACAGAATGTACCTACTGTCTTTATTCAGCGAATCTAAACATGTATACAATGGTATGATGAACAAATGCAATGGATACCAAAAGAAAACGCAGTCTTGAAAACTGGAGTTCCTCCAAATTATGTAACTACTTGTTTCTGCTGGAGAGAATGCTGTAGAAAAAGATCATCATCTCGAACACTCTTTGGTCTTCTATCCTATAGGCAAATTAATTTGCTTATACAGTAATTTCCAAGTCACTCTTAAAATGAGCTGCCATATTGTTGCTCCAGATTTTTTCATTCTATTATTTTGGTAATTATTACTGTTATAGAAATATGTTATTATATTTTTAAAAAATATTAAAAAAAATAATTTTCCTGCCTCCAAGGGACAAAAACCAAAACACCCAAATTGTAGCTCATCAGACATTGTCTAGATGAGAGATGTTCACTGTATGTCTAGCCATAACTGTAATGTTTTACCATTGTGCTTCTTTATTGCTCATGAGAACATTGTAAGATGATGTGAGAGATAGATGGATAGATGGATAGATGCATAGACGTATGGGATGAATGCAGTTCCTATGGCAGTGAAGTCTGCCCTTGAGGCAGCCTGTCTTTAACCCGTATGCCCGAGCAGCAAAAAGAGTAAACTGCGTTCTGGGTTGCACTAAAACAGAGCACAGCCAGATGGTCAAACAAGGTGGTTCTCCTGCTGTATTCAGCACTGGTGCTGTCTTGCCTTGAATGCTGTATGCAGTTCTGGACTCCATGAAACAGTAAGGATATGAAGATACTCATGTATCTTCAAGGAGGGCACCAAAGCATGTAACAGGGCTGGAGGGCATGTGGGGAGAGGCTGAAGACACTTCTGTTGTCCAGTCTGGAGAAGAGGAGACCAAGAGGTGACCTTGTTTATCTCTGCAGCTCCCTGAGGAAAGGAAGCAGAAGGAGGTGCCAGGCTTTGCTCTCAGGAACCAACAACAATACTGGAATTGCACAGAGCTGTGCCAGGGGAGGATTACCATGAGGGGGTGGTAAAACACTAGAACAGGCTTCCAAGAGAGGTGGTTGGTGCCCCATGCCTGTCAGAGTTAAAGAGGCATGAAGGCATTTTAACAGTGTGTTCAATAGTATGCTTCAATTTTTTGTACGATCTAAAGTGGTCAGGCAGTTGGACTAGATGATTTTGCTAGCTCCTTTCCAACTGAAGTTTCTATTCCTATTCTATTCTAACAACTATAGGGATGCTAGCCATTCTGGAGTTTTAAGGAGTATTTAATTATTGAATTTTTTTTTTTAATAACTTAAATTACTATAATAAATTTTAATTGAATATTTGTTTTTCTGACACAGATAGAGGAATACTTGCATTTTTAAGGTGTTTCTCCATTGTGTTCCGTGATGTGTTTGTGTTTTAATGTTATCTTCATTTTTCATACCTCTTACTTATGTTACTAGTTGTGGACTTGAAACAGTGTTAGGTTTATTTTTAAGCCTTAATGCCTTTTTTTTTTTTTTCCATGATAATGTCACTAGAAATCTGGATTGTTCTTTGATTATGAGTTGTGTGCTCTGAGGTTTAATTGTTTGTACAGAAATTCAAAGAATTACTAAAGAGAAATTAAGATCACATTGTTAGTGTGCTAAAAAACAGTTTAAATGCAAGTCGGGTAAATACTCAGGTAAACAGTTCATAGTGAGTGTCCAAAACACATTTTAAGTCAAAAAAAAAGTTAAACTGTAAAGGTAATGGCCTTTACTGTAAAGGATGAAGGAAAATGTAGCCACTAATGATTTATTATCAAAATTATGGGAAAAAAAATAAATGTTAATATTTGGCTTTTCTGAACCTATGTTACAAATTGCTAAGGTATAAGGTATTTTCATGTTTTCAAGCTATATTACAGATAAATTTTGCAAGAAAATAGTAATGGATTGCATAAATATTGCTTATTATTGATCTCTAGTAAAACGGTAAAGAAAAAAGAAAAAAGAAATGACCTTGACTGCTCAGCCTAGATGTGGACTACAGTTTTCCTAATAGGAGGATTTGGGATTTTGTTCATTTCTTTCCTTATTTAAAGAATTATATAAAGAATGAGAAAATGTAGAAAAACATAATCAGTAGGTTTTGTCTAGAAATAGTGTGTTTCTAGAAAGATCAGTCTGTGTACAACCCAGGGGTGCCCAAGAAATTGAGGAGCTTCGCTTCACTCAGAGGGTGGTGACACACTGGAACAGGTTGCCCAAGGAGGTTGTGGATGCCCCATCCCTGGAGGCATTCAAGGCCAGGCTGGATGTGGCTCTGGGCAGTCTGGTCTAGTGGTTGGCGACCCTGTACATAGCAAGGGGTTTGAAACTAGATGATCATTGTGGTCCTTTCCAGCCTGGGCCATTCTATGATTCTATGTTTCTAACTTAACTACTGACTGACAGTTATTGTTTTATTAAGTTAAAATTAGAGTAATGTGAGAAAGAAGATCTGCTAGCATTTCCCAGGTAGTCTAAGTTGAGTCTGGAGTGCTTCAAGACAGGATTCCCTTTGTTTTCCGTGCTGCAAACAAAACTGTTTCAAAATTTTGAAGATACCCTTAATTAGTAAAATAAAATGTAATATTTAAGTTAGAATCCATGTTTAACAGAAAAGTATATACCATCAAATGCATCAGATCTGTTTCAAATAACAATGTTAGAGACATTACTGCAATTATGAAGGCATAAAAGTAGTTTGATTATTGGCCAACATCTTTCTACAAGATGGCATCAAAGTGTATTTTGTACATCAATTCGGCAGAAGAGTAACTTAGTGTCCATGTATTTATTTGTATCTTCATTGATCAGTTTTACCTCTAAATAGTGGGCACATACTTGTTAATATGTTCTTCATGGAATACTTCAGCAAAAATACTTTGCTTTGATAATGAAAGTTGATTGGAACATTTATGAAAAATAATTAGGCTTATATTATACAAGGCTTAAAGCTACACACACAGATTTACTTCTATTCTCCTAATCTTCTATCATCTCTGTGTTCTTTGTATGATATGGCATGAAATCTTGCCAAAATAACAAATTGAAAATGATTAATTAATCTCTGATAACTTTTACTGATTACGTCTGTTAACTGTACAGTGAATATCACACAACAAATGCAATAGTTTCCTATATTCAAACGGATTGCAATTCATTTTACTCAGGCAAAAAATTGTTGTAGTACAAATTCTGTGAGTAGAATCATCCAACCACAATGTAAAAGAAAACTCTTAGGGAAGGTAGGAAAAGAAAACAATCCTATATTTGGTAGCATTTCTAAAAATGTTAATTTTTCCTTCTCTGTTTCCTCAATCCCTATTCCTAAGGGAAATCTACAATTTAGCTTCAGTAGTTGACTCTGGATTCATAAATCTTAGGGAGAATAATTAATTACATATCACAGACTCAGCAGATATATTAGTTTTCTGGCATACCATAAATTTCTTCACACCCAGCTTACAACTAAACCATCAGAGTTCTAAAATCAATATTCAGCTTTCTCTCTGTGTCCAAGAGAGCTAATGACTTAATCATCTCCTTCTCTCCTACTGTCTTTTATATTTTTCTAGTTACAATCACTATTTTACCCCAAACTGTTTAATTGATTTATATAATAAATTAAGCCCAAAGAAAAGCTCAAATGTTTCCTGTTGCTGTTTCACATCTATGTCTGTCTACTTGAAAGAGATATCTCTAAACTTCAGAAACAATAGAAAAGGGAAAATCAAATACAAAATCTTCAGTGATTTCAAATGACAATGGTACCTGATTTTTATTCCAATTCCCATATAAAGTTAATATTTACGGGTGAGAAACTGCAATAATTAAAATTTCATATATATCATGTATCAGATAATTGTACTACCTTCTTACTGCATGGGATTTTGACGTATGAAAAATATGAAGGTACTTTAAGAGCCACAGTTCTGTACAAAACAGCTCTTCTTTACATTTTTACGTGAATGTTATTTACGAAGTTGCTACATAAAAACACATTTGAATATATATTCCAGGTACCCTGCTCAAATTAAATTTTTACAGGTGAAGTATTTAATTTTCTCTAATTAGTTTTTAACAGCACCTTATACTGTAAAATCCAGTATTGCAATGCTTTTACTATTTCTGTGAATTGTCCGAATCCAGAAAAGCTTAATGAGACACACTCAGCATTAGAAGGATTAGTGTGAAATTTAATTTGAATTAATCTGCTGTACACAGAAGAAGCATGCAGAAAAAACAGGAATTACCTGTTTTAAAGTACAACATCACTAAATATTCAGCTTTATGTATTTATTTTATGAGTTGTGAAGAGATCTGCTGTACTTATTTTGGATTTTACAGTTTCAAGCCTCCTGTTACTTTATCTCTTTTTTAACTGGATTTCATATTTTTCAGGAAAAATGCCTAGCTTATCAACATTGCAGTTTGTGTCATAGCAATCTCTAAGGCTCTGATTCTCTGATGTCAGGAATAGATGAGTACTGTATAGTTTTTATTGTGTGCAAATGTAATAAGTCCTAAGAACTTCCTAATATGGAGACACAAATTTCATCAGGTTCCTTGAAAACATTTACAACAAACTAAGTAGTGCTAATGTCATCTAAAGCTACATAGAAAATGCTTTGCTTTAAAAGACAAATCACTGACATCTAGAAAATTAAAATAAATAATTTATATGTTCATTGCAAGAAAATGAGTAAGAGGAACTGTATTTAAAAGCATATGAGCAACTGTGGAACTTCTCTTCCCTTTTCTAAATGAAATATATTTGCTACTGAAAAGAACTTAGGAGCTTTTGAAATTTTGATCAGCTTAATAGTAGAATTTACACTCAGATCTTACATTTAGAGCTATTTATTTCAGTAGTTTAACACTGGCTGATGTCATCATCAATAACGTTATCCATACATGAAAAACTTTGATGGATATTAAGGAGAGCGCTGCACATCGATTCTTTAAAAGAAAGATCTATCATTCTTAAAAATCAACAGTGCTTTCCAAAACAAATAAATTCAATTTGATGGCACTTGCAGACTTTGGTACTTTTGAAAAGGATATAAGTTGACAAAGAATTTGCCTTGCAGGTATGTGGAAACCACAGACATTTTCCCACCCACAGCAGGACTACGTAAGTTAAAGTGGGATTTCAATGACATGAATTTTTCAAGACTGGCTGTCATTCAAGTAGAGTGTCATTGAGTTTCAGCATCTGTGGAAGAGGAAGCAAAAACTAGCAAACGTGAGAGAAAATAGCAGAGGAAACTAACCAAAGGAAGTATTGAACTAAATCTGCAATGATGGTAAGGTTTGCACAGAGAAATGAAACAGAGAAGAAAAATAATAAAAAAGAAATATTTGAGATGAAAGGCTGAAGGAAAGACTTGTATTATTTTGATGAAATTTCTATGAGTCAGTAAGTATTGAAGAAGAATTGAAATACACATTTCTAATATGAACTTACGTCAACCAAAAAAAGCCTTCTCCAGAGTGGCCTTAAAGTTAAATGGGCAAGGACATTTCAAAATATTATCTTAAAATTTCTATGGTTGTATAGCTACTATGAAAGCCAGGTGTACACGTGTAGTGAGAGGTTGCTGTAAATGTGTGAAAACTTAAGTCAGATAAAGTTTTCTGGAAATTGCAGCCTTTTCATTATCTCATGTGTGTCTGATCTTTGGAAAAGTAGCCTTCAGCTTCAATTAAAATTGCAAGCAGAGAGAATTTCATTAGAAAACTGTTAGAAAAACCTTATATTAGTACTATATTATATTAATATTAAATTTGGTGTTTATAAGTCTACTGTACACTTTCTGAGGTACATCCTTGCTTTTGTATGTAGTTTTGTATACACACAACTGTTGCTTTCAGTGGAGACTTCAGGTGTTAACTTCAGCTATAACTGAATACATGGAGAAGATGATAAAATCGAGATACAAATTACCTACCTATCAAAAGAATATGTAGCATTTTTAGTAAAATTTTTCTTACTTGGTTTCATAATATATAACATTATTTTAAGCTTACAGTTCGGATATAAATGAGATGTAACTTTTCATTTTAGCTAGTAAAATTGTTGTGTATGAGGAATTGTAGCTATGATACAAATAATGTAACTTATTCTTAACAACATTTCCATTGTTAGCAATGAAGAACACTTCTGGGTTGGAATTCTCCCTGTGGGAATGAAATCCAGCATCAGTTTTCTTGTTATGATAACCCAAGACAAATGATTATGCAGATGATTTGTTTAATTGACCAAGTCAGAGAGCAGTCAACTTCGAAGAAGAGTCGTCTTGGAAAGATTATTATGTCCAGTTGAAAATAATAAGCCAAGCATACCTTTGGACTAGGAAAAGCGAGAATCATTTCTTGCTGCAATTCAAAAGGGATGTAGACATATTTTGCCCAGCTATTTGTCAGAAAAAGACAGGAAAGTGTTTTCAGGCATTAGCAACAGCTACATTATCTTGGCATTCTGGAACTGGGCATGAAATTAAATTGGCAGATCTACAGAAATGACACATCTTTACCAGAACTGTCTGAACAGGCAATTGAAAAATAGTATATAAAGACCATCTGGATTTCTCTAAAAGACACATCATTATGAATACTTTGGTCATAATAGAAAAGACAATGAAAATAAGCTTTTAAACAAACAAACAAACAAAAAAACTTGGATAGAATCTTTGGAATACTGTCATTATCCAATCAAGGATGTCTCCAAAGGAAAAAATACATAATGAAATTAAGTGGAGTGAGCGGATGAATGAAAAAATAGAAGACAGGGCCAATGCCAGAAAACCAGGATAAATTAAAAACAGGAAGAGTAATCTTTGGAAGGCTTTTCATCACTGTGAAGAGAGTGATGAATCTCAAACATATGTTGAAGTTTTTTTGCATGTGAAAAAATGAATAAAGTAAATAAATAAATAAACATGAGAAAATAACAACACTCAACACTGACCCTACTCATCAAATTCTTCTTTTCTGGAAAAATAAGTACAAAATTATATGGGCCACCAGGAATATGAGTTTTCCTGATGGCAAGATGAACTTTCCATTCATTTAAATGAATCTATGTATAGAAGAAATGGTTTGGAGGAAGTTAATGATTTTGTGTTGATCTCTTCAATTTTAATAATAAAGCTTTCCAACTCTTCAGTATGGGTATGTCTGTTTTAATGGAACATATTTTCTTGCTCATATAGTATTTTACATTTTGGATGCAAGGGGATTTATTATTATATGACAGGATACGTGGGTTATATTCGTACGATTTGCAGCATGTTAGGGTCTTTGTGTAAAGCAAAGATCTCTGTTTAAAATAAGTTGACACCAATTTTGATTGGGCAAGAATTTCGTTCACTGTTTTGCTGTAACACTGAAATTTTCTTAAACACCGTGCATAGGAGAATGGTAAAAAGTTACGTTAGTCAAAAGTCATGAATGATGCAAACAATAAAATTGTTTCTCTGTTCCTTTTCATTTAGCTTTATTTAAATGTTTGACAGTGCAGTGTGAAAAGTTTAAAAATTATAAAGTTCAAATTAGTCTCTTTAATCAGCACTTAAAAATCTCCCAAATACTTGATTAATAATGAAAGCAAGTTTATTCATTACTGTGGAAATTTGATGCTAATTTTTGGTTAATGTTGGATTTTATACCTCCATATTTCTTCCACTCGTAAAATAACTGTAAAAATAGGTGTACGTACATACTTTTCTACTGTGATCCTATGTGTGTATCTGTTCTTCTAATATTCAAATCCTGCCATATCCTTTCATAGAATTTTTAGAGTTGGATGAGACCTTTAAAAGTCATCTAGTCCAACACCCCTGCAATGGGGATATCAGGTCACCTTGGAGCCTTTTCTTCTCCAGGTTAAACAGCCCTAGTTCCCTCAGCTTATTCTCATAGAAGAGGTGTTCCATCCCTTGGATCACTTTGTGGCCCTCCTCTGGATGTGTTCCAACAGATCTATGTCTCTCCTGTACTGAGGACTCCACATCTGGACACAGTACTCCAGGTGAGGCCTCACCAGCTCAGAACAGAGAGACAGGATCAACTCCCTTGCCCTAGTTGCCACACTTCTTTTGATGCAGCTCAGGATGCGGTTGGCTTTCTGGGCTGGAAGGGCACATTGCTGGTTCATGTCCAGTTTCCCATCCACCAGTATCTCCGGGTCCTTTTCAGCAGGGCTGTGATCAATTATTTCATCTCCCAGCTTGTATTGTTAGTGGAAGCTGCCTCAGCCCAAGTGCAAAACATTGTTCTTGGATTTATTTAACCTCATGAGGTTCTCCTGTGCCCACTGCCCAAGCCTGTCAAGCTGAAAAGAAAAAACTTCCAGACTAAATATTCAAATCAGGTGAAAGCAAATAATTATACCGTGTTATTTTTCCAAACATTAATTATTCACTATAAGTATTAAGTCATCTACCATGACTTTCATGGGTTACCATGTTTCTCCTGATTTATGTGAAAGGTGCATGTACTGATTAGCAGTGAGAATTAGGCTGCATTCCTGAATATATTCATATAGTTTACAGTGTGCAAGTATGAATTTCAGTACTTACATTATGACATTTGACTTTTTTGTAGATGTTACCCTTTTTTACTCATTCATCAAAAATGTGAAGCATGAGATGGGAGTTTGTACTTTGCCTTTTTAAAACTTGCAAATTCAAGGTGAGATTAAGGAAACAGCTTTTCTTTATTGGTATATTTATTTATATCTCTTCTATCCATGCAGATGGAATAGTGTTATTAGGGTTATTAAAATAAAACTGAATATTTGTGGGTTGTTTTTTTTTTTCAAACAAAACAAGCTTTGCCAAGTGGAAGGTAACTACATTTTCTGATATTAGGGTAACTTCGGACCATATTCTCAAGGGACAAACTGTATTCAATATTGCTGCAATCATATGCTTAGTGTAGAAGTTAAGAAAAATTAAAAAAATCAGCAAAAAAAAAAGCTGATAAACATTACTAATTAGTAATGTCACTGCAGAAAGAATAAAATATAAGAACTAGAGTGTTTTTTTCCCTGTTGTTTTGTTTTTTTTCCTTATATTTTTTTCTGATCTGATGTTTTGATTGGTGTTGTTTTACGTGTGGTTCAGTAACATTAAAGTTGCAGAGACTGAAAACTTCAAACATTAAGTTTTAGATTTTAATTTTGACAAAGGAGATAATTTAGAGCTCTCAAGAACTGTGACCATTTTATTTAATTTCTTGGTGTCAAGATTTTTCTTTTGAAAGAACCTCCGTCATCCAAATGATAAGCAATTTAATGAAAGGGAACAAATAAATATTAAAAGCAACGGCCATTTCAACAACAACAGAAAACCACCCTATTATTATTTTCGTTAAACTAACTTAAATTGAACAATACATTTACCAAATTAAATTGGTTAAGTGAATTAACTACAGTTATAACACCCAAAAGCCAGGAGTTATCAAAGTGGTATATCCAAAAAAAGCATAATGAGATTAATGACTCTGGCAGCCAATTCATATTAATACCATCCTCAAGAATGCATACAGTCTTATTACATAGCACAAAGCAGGTGTAATGAAAAAGACAACATATTTTAAAATAAATTCCAATTAGTCCTTCAATTCTTAATGCAAATTAATTCATCTGTAGTATGAACTTCAGAGTCCATAGTATATTCAGAATCATGTATAGTCATATCAGACCTTCTTTTGTTGGTTCAATTTGTGCCAGTTTGACTCCATGAATTTTTAAGATAGACTTAGACAGTCTTCATCCTCATCTCTCTACAATATCATCTCTGGAAAGGAGTATACATCTATCTGTCTTAACTGGAGAATTCATCCTTCTTAATTCTCCCAGCTGTAATCTCTTTAAGGAAAAGTAATCTAACTATGAGGAGTGCAAGCTCTAAAACAAAAAAAAAATATATATATATATGTATGCAAGAGTTGGATAAGGAAGAAGCAATGTGAGGATGCAGGCAGTTATCCATCTCAGACCTTTAAATAGATACCAGATAATATCTGCTTTTAAGAGTTATTGGTGTTGACAATATTGTTTTATATAATAAGGGGTGATGCAGCAGATTATGACAAATTATTCAAACATTATGACCTTTGTTGGACCTGCTGAAAATGAAAAAAATTATCTACCTCCAAATCTGATTTTGTTTTGGAAGTTAACAGCTTTCATATATATTCCTAGAGCAAGTATTTAAAAAGAAATTCAGCAATATAAAGGGACTCTCAACAATCTTTCTAGATTCTTATGAAAAAGATCAGGATCAATTGCAGGATCAATTTAGTTAGAGGCTCGTAGAAACAATAAAAACCATAAATAAGACTTTGTTTTTTTAAAGAATCTCAGTGCTGCATAAGAATTATGGCCACAAGATGAGAGCATGGGAGAACTATGAGAAACATTGGAGCAAAACCCAGCATCTCATAACATTTTCCAGTAGAGCGCTAACAGATGCATAAGTGGTGTATACTCAGAGAGAAGGAGCTGCTAGCAGTATTTTTTTTGGAACAAAACAGTTGCACTGATTCATCTTTGGGCACAGGTTGAATGTTAGAGCATGGATCCAGGCTATTAGCATCATGAAATCCACTGCTGAATGCACCCTCATTATTACAGTGTGTGTTATTTAGACTCCAGCTTATGATGGGAAAATAAAACTCTGACAGGGAAAGTCACTACTGGTGGCAGACATGCTGAACAGGGCATACCTTCCTGAGCACAACACAGATGGCACTCCAGAACAAGAGAGAAAGTCTATCAACATGCTACATTACCTTCGCATCTGGGAAGCTCCAGGCAATCCAGCAAGGCACTGAAGAGGATCGGGTGCTGCAGGCAGGAAAACAGTGCATACTCCAAGGATAGCTCGAGAAAATCAGGTACACAGGAAGGTATACCATGCTTTGAGAACTCAGCTCCGTATGTGAGATATATATTTAATTTATTACTTCAATTTTATTTATATTTAATTAATTCAACTTTAATTTGTTAAAAAAAATGCCTTGGGTAGAAATACAACATATTTTAAGAACTAATATCACAAAATAACTCATACTTCATGACAGAGGTTAGCTTGAAATGTTCATGCAAGAGCAGTCAAGAGAGAGCTACATAAACCAGTATGTACTGTGCAAAATGATTAGTGAAAGGCTAGACAAGAAACTTTATAGGTAGATCTGAGCAACTCTACTCGTGATCTACGGAAGCGATGGAAGCCAAAGGCCTTGTTCTGCAGAGGACAGGAACTTAACAGTAGGAGGTTATTAGTTTAATTCATAGAGGCGGACTGTCTGGAGGAAACTTGGTCAAGACTGAGAATCAGAAAACAAAAGGCACATTTCTTGAGGTATTGTAGATCTGACATGCTGTGATTAGCAAATAGCCTCAGTACAAAGGCTCAGATATCAAATGTTCAGAGCCAAAAGAAAACTTGAATTATCTTTCCAAGATGCATATTATACAGCAAGTAACAGGTCTGGGGGTTTTTTTTGTTTGTTTGTTTGGTTGGTTGGTTTTTTAAATCAGGCAGTCAGAAAATTAATGGTTAAGGCAGAGAAAAAGGGTAAAACTTCTTTCCCCATATGACTGAATTCAGTGAACTATCACAACTGTCCAGGTACTAGACATCAGCACAAGACCAAAGCAGTAAATAGCACCACCTTGAAAAATCCAGGCAGCACAAATCTGTTTCCTGTAGGGAATAATACTGTCACTGTCTTCTGGTCCAAAGAAGTGCCAAGGAGACTGTTGAACTAAGGGAGAAGCTCTTTCCAGTGAAAGGCTTTTCTGTATAAAAGGAAATATGCTTGGATCTAATATCGATTAAACTTAAAAATAGACTGAGATAGTGGGATGAAGTTGAAGCAGAAATAAATTTTGAGATAATAGTGAAGCTGAAACCTAAGATGCCAGTCCTGATTTGGTCCTTAATACATGGAGTTTTAATACATAAACTGTGGTTTTGTTTTCCATCTATGGAGAGTTGTCTTCTTTCCTCAGATTATTTGTCAATTTATTAACCAAAGTAGTATCACTCAATTGAGTTCTGTAGTCCAGCTAATCCAAAGGCTTCATATGTTTTTAATATCTAAAATCTCTGATCAATATGATACATTGCATGTCGCCAGTTCATTTTTGCTGTCATTATCAGGAACTGAAAATAGTTCATAAATGCTGGATTTTGCTTATTGGCCCGAGGAATTTCTGAACGTTACAGATATATTGTTATTAGAAATAAATCTGCCTGAAGATGACGTCCCCAAGGCCTGGTCAGTGCTGGGAGGAGAAAATTTTGTGAGCTAAGGCACTTTATAATCATTTTTTTTTAATGATTTATGGTTCATGTAGGAGTAGCATTAAAGAGTTTTGCAGAGAAGCCTTGTTTAGTAGTGAGAAGATCCTCTCAGCTTTTTCTTCTGCGGTGCTCCTTTGCCATTGGGATAGGGAGGAGGACAGCTCAATAAAAACTGCTAGAAGCTTCACAATACCACTCTTCTAGTAGGATTCATTGTAGGTGTGTAAAATGTGCTAAACTTTCAACGTATTTTTGTTGGTTTTTTGTTTGTTTGTTTGTTTTGTTTTGTTTTGTTTTCTGAAACGTAGTACAGAGTTAGTTTATTAAAAATTATGATTCCATGAGATATAAATCTCAACCTTGGGCTCCTTTCGCATTGCAGCTGAAAGAAAAAAGAGGGGGAAAAAAAAGAACCAAAAAAGCAATTCATGAATACTTAATGAATGAGCAAACACTTGCATCATATAAATATTTTCTTTCTCTTCATCAGTATTCAGGGCCTGTATTTCTATCTGGCAAAAGTTTTAGCTGACTTACGCTGAAGAAATAAATTAATACAGTTTTTAAAAAAAAGCTACCAACAGTTTTAAACCAATTAAAATGCTTGAAGCAGACTGTACTCATGTTAAAATGTCATGTCATGATCCCGCTGCACAGAACCAAAGAACTGTAATGAGCTGAGTGTGGATGAGCAAAGACTGCAGTCTTCAAGGGTATTACTTGGTGTGAGCTTTGTGGCGCACAAAAATATCCCTGTACTTTAAAATGCTAAATAGTCTGACCTGTACTAGAGTGGGTGCTAGTTTTACTTTAGAACAGTAAAAGAGTCTGCCTCAGACTTTTGTAGTCTTTAATTTTTGATTCAATATGTATTTATATATATTTAAATAAAATAGTAAGCCAAGTATTCCCCCTTTCCAGAGTTACCTCCTTAGTGCAGGGTACCTGCAACTTTTCTTCCAAGGAACTGCGCAGAGCTCACTGCTCTCCTTTCAGACGGCTGGTCTTTCCAGCTGTTTACAAAGTCCGTAAAGGTGAGTGCTTAGAAGTTTGAGTCTTTCCTTACAGAAATCCCTTGCGGTCTGAGCCTTTTTGTGAAGAAAAATGTCACTCAATTTTCAAGCTGCATGAAAAGCTCTGGTAGCAGGGATGCAGAGCTGTGCAGTAACCTTCCATGAAACAGTCTTAAGAATTTTATTGAAGTTTATGGATTTATTTTTATAAGCAGTACAGTATGTTTGAAATCAAGCCTTCAAAAGGAAGATATCAAAGATTTTCATAGTGGTATCCAAGGCAGAGAATACCCGTGGGACCATTCAAGAAACTGAAGAAGCCCATTCCCAAACATTTCACTAGTTAGAAAGGAAAGGAAAACAGAAAAAAAAAAAAACCAAAAAAAAAACCACTGCTTATCCTCCAAAACTGACTGTATCAAAAATATGAAAACAGCATGCCCTTCATTTGCTTTTTAACGTTTATTATGAAGCTAGCAATTGTGTGGCTGTCTTATTAGAAAGTATGTGATACTGTTTATGTCTTCTGTAGTATAGCTTGTAAAGGATAAACATTAGAACAGCGCTTTTGTTTGTATAGTAAGATGATGAGAAATATGTTGAAATGCAATAAAAACTACTAAGAAAAGGATTATACTTGAATTTATTTTTCTTTCAATAACATAACTCTAAGGATCAGAGCTAGCTGGATTTTGTATGAAAAAATAACCATATTTTAGAGATAAAAATGCTAACATGCCGTAATAGGTCTGTATGAGGGCTGCTCTGAAAGTAATGCCTCCTATTTTATTATGTTGACCCATGATGTCAGAGGTGCATGTTGGTGGTATGGCAGTAGAGGCTGAACCTTCCTGACGATATTCTGTTACATTCTGTTGCTGTGTGACATATGTCAGCAGAGGGGCAGTATGGCACAATGGCATCTGACATGGAAGTGTGTATTGAGGCAAAGGGTGGCATTGAATTCCTCTATGAGGGAAAACAACGGCACCCTTTGACATTTATTTATACTTTCTGAATATTTGTGGAGACCAGATGGAAGCAGAGGTAAGCAGAGAGAGGTGGTGAGTGGTGCATTTTAGCAGTGGTGACAGAGTCATGAAAGACAAGTCACATTCTGGACAGTCATGCACAACTGTCACACCACTAAAGGAAGGGTGTTTTGATCATCTCAGCCACACAAATTGACTAATGCAGCTGACTGTGTTGAAAAATAGTGTTTTGTAGCTGAGAATTTGCACTATCAAATAGTGTTACTGTGCTCTTTGTGTCTGTTGTAGTTTCCATGGACATAAATAGGAGACATTACTTTCAGAGTGACCTATATATCTTTTATAAATACAAATCATAATTGATTATTGTTATTAAATGTCTTTATATATATATATATACAATAGATGTATGTATCTTGGAAAGCACAAATGATCTCTGTAATGTGGTGCTAAACACTTCATTGAGAAAAGGGAAAACCTGTACCTATATCATGCACGATGATGATTTAAAGAGAACATTTTTAAGTGGGGATGTGTTGTGGGATTTTTTGTTTGTTTTTGATTTTCTCTTGATGTGCTACATCCCTACAACCTTGTACACTTGTACAAGTCAGGTATTATAATATCCCATAGTTATTTTTCCAGCTTAATGGCTTTAAAACAAAAACAAACAAACAAACAAACAAAAAAACTAACCCAGACTTCTAAAATATGTCCATGTTTTATCTGCCTTATATATTAAAAATAAAAAATAAAATAAAATAAAAAAACAACATAGCTCCAAAACCATTTACTGAATGAAAACACTGTTTCCATTTGGACTGTAAGATCTGACGTAATGTCTGTCATAATGAATTCAAAATGCTCACATTCAGAGTATTGGATTGTTACAGTGAAAATCTGTGCAGTTGCCTTAAGCAGTCCTTGAGTATACAGTGTTATTCAGACATGTATAATTATTTTAGCCAAAACATCAGTCTTTCAGTAATGCTTATGATTCCTTGGAACCAACCTTTTTGACAAGGTAAGGTTATTTATTCTGTTTTGTACATCAAGTGAGACTTCTGAGAATTACTTTATGATTCTGTGTGATAGCCTTTCACCTTATTTCTGTTTTGCAATGATCTTTATAAAATGAATTCCATATATTGTTTTATGTCACTGAAAGAAAAGCAAAGAATATTCAGGAACTGAAGTTCATTTCATCATTATCATCTTCATAATCACTAAGCAACATGAGTTTGCAACTGGGTAATCTTTGTTAGTCATGTATAAGTAAATTCCAATAGCCAGAAAAGATTTTAAGAACTTTTCAACAGTGTAATTATACAGCTGTACTGAAATACCCCCACATATCTGAGTGCTTACAATTGACACAATAAAATGTCTGGTACTTCTGCAGCATCTTAGATAGAGAAGGAGAAATGAGTTGTATTTTCTTTTATAAAATCAAATATGAAATTCTGAATTATCCCTAGCAAATTTTGGATTACTGTGTGCTATGCAAGAAGGAAATTAAGAAGCAAGTACAGTGTCTTTTTTCTTCATTAACTTTTAGAAAGTATAATGTCTCCATTAATATTTGGCTAACAACATCAGGCAATGATGAAATGTTAAAGCAAATATCATTTGGTATTAAGATACCTTTTACTTTTTCCACTATTCCTAGTCCAATTTCAGAGCTTACTAGAAAAGCTGAGCAAAGAATGAATTATGTGTAGTACCTATATATTGTATGAAACCTCTAATCCCATGTGAGTTTTACCATTGAAAATATACAAAGCTGATGTTTTAGCAAATATTAGCATTTTAGATATGAGCAAATTTTGTTGATTAATTCTGCTGGAATTTTCAGTCTTAATCTTCCATTACTCACATGAAAGGGGCAAGTTCTCCTTGTTTCTGCCAGGTGCACCAGGATCAGTGTGCAGCAGCTCAGCAAAGGCAAACAGGCAACCTTGTCTCTATCTGTTAAGAGAATACAGCATGAAGTTAATAGGAACACAGTAAACACTCCATTGCAATCCACATAGATGTACCCTTGCTCATGGATGCTTATTCTTCTGCTGTATGAATTATTGCTTGAGATTGCATCTTCAGTCCTTATCCTTTTGAAATGAAATTGTTACAGGAAAATGAAATTAATCTTGCAATGAATCTTGCAAGGCCCATCTTGTAGATATCCCCTTTCTAACAAGATGACAGTGTGGCCGGGAGTCAATCACAACCTGGACAATCAGGAGTTTCTAGATTCTACACAACTATTTTTTATCAGAAAGCAAAATATACAACAGAACAAGATCAGTATTTAATTTCAGACACTTCAGATATTCTGGGAAATGCATTAAAATAAAATCTTGAATGTGTAGGAAGTGTAGACAGTGACCTTGTGAAGCTGCAGTGAACCACTTATCTGACATGTTTTAAGCATTCTTCTATGATTTGAATAATGTAGTGTTGCTATTGATACTTAAAGCACAAATAATTCTTGTGTACCTTCCCAGCTGATGCATCATAATCAATGAACTACTGCCAGCTAAATGAACTGACTCATTGGCTTATTGACCCATGTTCAAAATAACACTCAGAATTTGAGTGTTATAGAAATGGAAATGCTATTGCCAAACCAGATAGGCAGGCAAGGTGATTGAATAGATCTTTTACAGATATGATCATTATTGCTATTGCTTACTGCTGATTTTTCATATATAGAGAAAAAAAAACTGCAACATTTTTGTTTGCTTCAGGGTTTTTGAAAACTGCTGTTGTGCTTATTTCAGTACAGAGATTCCAAAAACATCAGCTTTAATTTTACAACCAACTTTTAAATAAAAGAAGACCAGGAGAAGTAGGAAGTGCTCACTGATGTAGTCAGACATAGTCGTCTTTATTTTTGTAGTCAGCATATAATAGTTATAACTGATAATAAGACTGTTCTAAAACTAAGACCTTAGCAGAACGCACGTTGGCTGAAGTATCAGAATAGCAGTTTGCACAGAGGTGTAGAGTATAATTCCAAATTTTGTTCATAATGTTCTGGCCAAAATCTTTCTTGATATCCAGAGAAATATGTAGTTTGAATTTTTAGTTAGAGATTTATGAAAACTAAAACATTGTTTCCTTTAACATTTTAGTTGCATACTTATTATCATTAAGCCTGATAGAGTTGTTATTACCGGATCATTTTACAACCATTTTACATCCCACACATGATACTTAATGCATGTATATATACATATATATATATATATATATATATAAAAGCAAAGATATAAAGCAACTATAATGAAAAATTTTTGTGAACTCAAAGGCTTACCTCAAATCATTCATATTTTGTCCTCTTAAAATTTATTATTATGAGGATAATTACTAAGCTGGTATTTCCTGCACAGTGCATTCAATCTAAGCTGAATGTTCCTTATCAGTTTTCTCCATTGTTACTCTTTCTGAGTAAACTCTAGGAATGCAGCTGGAAGTAGCAAAGATACCTGAACACTGCAGAACTGATATAGGAAAAATGAAAAATTGTGAAGAATTCCCTTGTTTACAAAAGCAATATTCTCAGGGTTAGGTGATTTCTGCTGATGTATGAGGAAGGGACTATTTTCGCTTTCATAATTTAGCAGAGATCATCATAGTATGTTGTAAAATAAATTAAATATCAAAGCAGAAAACTAGGTAATTAGAAATGCATACATTTTGACAATATTTTTTTCAGTGAATTGTGTCTTACCTGAACTTCTTTTAGAATGAAAAATATTTAAAGTCTCAGCCCCCACTGAAGCAATAATTCTAATATAAGTGTTGTTCAGGTGGGGATTTTCCAAATTCCTGGCTTTTACCTAAACTTTCTCTAAAGTTGCCATATGCAAATTCCCCATTTTCTGTACATTATGTGAAATAATAATTTAACAAGGGGTATAGTTCAAAATACATATTGATCTCTCAGGAATTTTGGGGTGAAATATGATATCTGATTATTTTTTATTAAGCAGTGCTCTAATTTACACACAACTTTCTACCTCTATTTGTTTTATATATCTGTTGGATCTCTCTACAGCTACCCAAAGGGAGGTTGTGGAAAGGTGGGAGTCAGCCTCTTCTCCTGTGTAACTAGTGATAGAACTAGAGAGAATGGCCTCAAATTGTGCAGGGGAGATTCAGGCTGTTAGGAAAAACTGTTTCTCAGAAAGAGAGGTCAGGTGCCGGAATGGGGTGCCCAGGTGCTTGAGTCACCATCTCTGGAGGTGTTCAAGAAATGTGTAGTGTTGTAACTGAGGAACAGGGATTAGTGAGAAATATTGTTGATAGGTGGATTGGACTGGATGATCTTAGAGGCCTTTTCCAACCTTGGTGATTCTATGATGTTGCTTACTGTTTAAAATATTTTGTGGAATACATTCTGCTATACAAAACTATAATGAAATTGCAGCCTAGATGTGCAATTACAATACCAATATCAAACTCTGCTTAATAAGTTGAACTTTTGTATGATGTTACCAGATGTGTTGACTTTCACAGCACTGTGGTTACCAGCATTTAGAAATACATGACATACAAACCTGAGAGTGTATCTTACTGAAGACTTATAATTACAGTGCTCGGCTCCTGCAGAAATATGTATGATTGGAAAGCATTTAAAGCTTAGCAAGTATGAAGGGGAATATTTTTAGACAAACTGAGAAAGGGGACTGCAGGAAGCGTCTAAGGGTCAGACTGCATGGGAACCTGGGCAGAATGTGGGATTGCACTTGTACCCTTGCTGAGAAAAGGTGGAGGTGAAAGTGGAGAAATGAGGTCGGGAGAATGTGATTATTTTTTCTGACTGGTAATCCTCAGTTGCAGATCTTCATCAACAACTTAATTTGGGTCCATGAGGCTTTCTAATTGCGGTATTACTTGATTATATTTTTTGGGGGTATTTTTTTTGCCAGCCATTTTTCGGGTGAGACAAAATGTTTAGCCAACCAGTAGTGCTGTATGTCATGTTACCTATGTCAAAAGCCATAGAGTATATACCATGCTGCAATACAGAAAACTTGATCTCCTACTGCTTGCTGTCAGCCTGAGTGACATGAGTAAACCCATACTCAATGGTGTGAGAAGCACAATTAATTATCTTAGCTGCATTCAATGGGATAGAGAAGGATTCTTTTTTATTCCACATTATTGTGCTAAATGTAGAAAAGTCATATAATCATATGAAAACAAGCATATATTCTAGATCCTCAATACCTCAAAGTCAGTCTGTCATTCACCTTTTGACTGAGTATCAGGCATTTGAACTAAATTGAAGTTTAGACATTAACAGTGCAGTTTGACCTAATTGTGAGAGGGAAATATTGATGATAAATATTCTGGCACAACTCAAGAAAGTTTCACTGTTAATGCAGTAATCATTCCATTTGTCATAATTTTTTAGCTGAAACTATGATTTAGGTACGTGTTCCTGATGACATAGCAGTTGCAGAAGTATTTTGGGTCATCAAGATGGCTACTTAACATTCTGTTTCATAGTTATATAGGGGCATTAAAACATAATTATATTTTCTTTTTGTAAACAAAGGGGAAACTATCTCAGAGGAATGTCATTGAACCTTTAACTTATACTCTAGCATGGACAAGGGAAACTGCGTACAAACTTTTCTTCATGCAAGCTATAAAATGGTTTCTTAAACAGTATTTGTTGTTTGAAATTATTTATCTGGCTTGACTTTTTCTTTTTTTTCCTGCAATATAAGAGAATTATTTAGTTATTTTCTTAACTGAGGAAAAACTATGAGGTGAAACTGGTGTTTCTAATACACTTCAGCTTTCCATTGTGGTGGCTTTACTTTCCCCCCAATGCCTCTTACTTTCTTTGTCACATCTGAGGAGATTTGCAGAGGGAAAACGTTAAGTGAATTTCTCAGTTTGCGAGACTGCAGGCTGATTAGACTTGTTGAGGTGCACTTTGGCTCTGTGACAGTGCTTGACAAAACTGATGAAGCTGATGATTCCCTTGAGGGAAGATTTAGTACATAACTCTTAAATAAGAAAACATCTGCTGTATTTCACATTGTGTCTCTCCTTGTCTTATTCTATCTCCTAAAATTAAAGATGAAGGAGACAATTGAAAATAGTTTCATTTTTCCTCTAAAGCAAAACAATAAGCTTTTCTTTTAATTTCATTTCTTTTCTCTTAAATTTATTTTCTTTTAAATTTCTTTTAATTTTCTTTTAACAAAAGCAAGTGTAGAGTCTTGCACCTAGGGAGGAATAATTGCATGCAGCGGTACAGGTTGGGGGATGACCTGCTGGAGAGGAGCTCTGCAGAGAAGGACCTGGGTGTCCTAGTGGATGACAGGTTGGCCATGAGCCAGCAGTGTGCCCTTGTGGCCAAAAAGGCCAATGGCATTCTGGGCTGCATTAAAAAGAGCGTGGCCAGCAGGTCGAGGGAGGTGATCCTTCCCCTCTACTCTGCCCTGGTAAGGCCTCATCTGGAGTACTGTGTCCAGTTCTGGTCTCCCCAGTACAAAAAAGACAGGGACCTCTTGGAAAGAGTGCAGCGGAGGGCCACAGAGATGGTGAAGGGCCTGGAGCATCTCCCCTATGAAGAAAGGCTAAGCAAACTGGGTCTGTTTAGCCTTGAGAAAAGAAGACTGAGAGGGGACCTGATCCAGGTCTATAAATATCTAAGGTGTGGGGGGCAAAGTGGCGAGGCCAGACTCTTTTCAGTGGTGTGTGGAGACAGGACAAAGGAAAACGGCCAGAAACTGGAGCACAGGAAGTTCCGCACCAATGTGCGCAAGAACTTCTTTACGTTGAGGGTGACGGAGCACTGGAACAGGCTGCCTAGAGAGGTTGTGGAGTCTCCTTCTCTGGAGATATTCAAGACCCGCCTGGACACCCACCTATGCAACCTGGTGTAGGGAACCTGCTTTGGCAGGGGGGTTGGACTCGATGATCTCTGGAGGTCCCTTCCAACCCCTATGATTCTGTGATTCTGTGATTCTGTGTAATTATCGCTTCCATATTCAACAGTTGCTGAGGTTCATCAGAAGCAGCTGGGTCAGAAAACTGTCACAGGATTGACATAAGTGCCCACAATTGTTTATTTCAGCTTTTTTGTTTATTTCAGTTTTTGACATGAGCATTCATACAGCAATTTAATTAAATTATTGAATTCTTCTTCGTGATCAAAGAGCAATTCTATGGTTTGCCTGACGATTTTAAATAAACAAAACTCCATTGCATACTACTTGATAGTCTTCATAGAACACCCATAAATCACTGTCCTCAGAGATCACACAATTCTTTCTCAAACATTACTCCTATTTTTAAGAAAGGGAGAAAGAAAGACCCAGGGAACTACAGGCTGGTGAGCCTCACCTCTGTGCCCGGGGAGATCGTGGAGCAGATCCTCCTAGAAGCTATGTTAAGGCACGTACGAGATGAAGAGGTGATTCGAGACAGCCAGCATGGCTTCACCAAAGGCAGATCTTGCCTAACCAGTCTGGTGGCCTTCTATGATTGAGTGATGGCTTTGGTGAACAGGGGAAGGGAAATGAATGTCATCTACCTGGACTTCTGCAAGGCCTTTGGCATGATCCCTCACCACATCCTTCTCTCTAAATTGGAGAGGTATGGATTTGAAGGATGGACTCTTCGATGGGTTAGGAACTGGTTGGCTGGATGCAGCCAAAGGGTTGTGATTAATGGCTCTGTGTCAGGGTGGAGGCCGGTCACAAGCGGCGTCCCTCAGGGGTCGGTCTTGGGACCGGTGCTCTTCAACATCTTCATCAATGACATAGATGATGGCATCGAGTGCACCCTCAGCAAGTTTGTGGATGACACCAAGCTGAGCGGTGCAGTTGATACACTGGAAGGAAGGGAAGCCATCCAGAGAGACCTGGACAGGCTGGAGAAGTGGGCCGATGAGAAAGTAATGAGGTTCAACAAGGCCAAGTGCAGGGTGCTGCACCTGGGTCAGGGCAATCCCAGGTATTTATACAAACTGGGGGAAGATCTCCTTGAAAGCAGCCCTGTGGGGAATGACTTGGGGGTCCTGGTAGATGAGGAGCTGGACATGAGCCAGCAGCATGCTCTCACAGGTGAACTGTGTTCTGGGCTGCATTAAAAAAGGGGTGGCCAGCAGGGAGAGAGAGGTGATTGTCCCCCTCCACTCAGCTCTTGTGAGGTCCCATCTGGAGTACTGTGTCCAGGCCTGGGGCCCCCAGCACAAGAAGGATGTGGAGCTCTTGGAGCGGGTCCAGAGGAGGGCCACAAAGATGATCACAGGGCTGGAGCACCTCTCCTATGAGGAAAGGTTGAGGGAACTGGGCTTGTTTAGCTTAGAGAAGAGAAGGCTCTGGGGAGACCTCATTGTGGCCTTCTAATACTTGAAGGGAGCATATAAACAGGAGGGGGAATGGCTGTGGTGGATAGTGATAGGACAAGGAGAAACGGTTTTAAACTGAGACAGGGGAGGTTTAGGTTAGATCTTAGGAGGAAGTTTTTCACACAGAGGGTGGTAATGCACTGGAATGGGTTGCTCAAGGAGGTTGTGGATGCCCCATCCCTGGAGGCACTCAAGGCCAGGCTGGATGTGGCTCTGGGCAGCCTGGTCTAGTGGTTGGCGACCCTGCACATATCAGGGGGGTTGAAACTAGGTGATCATTGTGGTCCTTTTCAACCCAGGGCATTCTATGATTCTATGAAATCCACATTACTAAGTTTAGAAAAAAGTCATATTATACTCAAAGCAGCAAACAATCCCAAGTCACCTGGAAGTACTACATTCATATCCAGATAATAAACTGACAGTAATGCTTGCTAAGACCTTCACAGTCTGGGTAACCTGAGGATTGTCTTGTTACATATCCAAATGGACAGCACTTACTATTTAAGAAAAAAAAGTTATTTATTAGCAAATGTAGCTTTGAATTTTGCTAGAATTTGTGACATTTTATCTAGCCTGATTTCATTTTCTAGAGTGTTTAGTGGTAAATTATGGACACACATATATATATACTTGTATTACATTTGGACTGACAGACATCTCATGTCTTACACCTTGGCTGCTTCATTGCTCTGTTCTAGATTAACGAGAATGTTTAAATGGCATCCCTGGAATGGCTGAGTTCAGAATATCACACTCATTCTATTTATGACAAGGTCTTCCAATTCCACTTACCTGAAAATATAGTACAACCTGGTAAGTAATTATAATAAACAAGAACTATGGCAAAAGGCAAAGAGTTTTTGCAATATTTTAACCATCAGAAGTTGAAATTTCACTGAAGTTTGTTATACTAAGGTGGTTTTTAAGGATTCTATGAAATGCTGTTGTTTCTTATTCTCATACCATGCAGTTAAGAAATTTACTGTCTGTTCCAGGACAGGAAGAGGAGTAAAAATGTTGAGATAGATGAGATAAATTTTTAAGGCATGAAAAGATCTATTGCTTTTGATATAGATAATGAATGATTTCCATTCCATAGAATTAAAAGTAATAGTTTTAGTGTTTGGATATTTGAAAACTTTGAAATTTGTATTATATACCACAAATTTAATGTAGATTTCTAGTGGCACTATGTTACCTTTCAGTCCCATTATGTTGAAGCTCACCATGAATTGTATGACTGGAAAATTTCTAGTAGCCCGTTTTCAGAGCACAAATTAGCTACACTCTTGTAAGGTTTCAAGGCTTCTAATCTTCCCTCATAAAGAAGCTACGGAAACAAAAATTACTTTTTTCCAGTTAGATGCATTCAAAACCTTGCTATCAGTTTTTATTAAAAATGCAAAATGAGTTTTTAGCAGAGCTCTGACACTTGCATTGTTAATGTGCCTTCAGGCATGTAATTAGTAGAAGAGTTTAATCTTTTATATTCCATACTTTGATCAGAATAAATAAGCTCAGGGACTCTATAAAGTATTGACCATCATCTTTGATAAAAGACAGTTGTAAGTACCACTTCAAGACACTTCCATAAACTTGAATGCACATCATTAGTTCTGTATATAATAGAGAGCATGTTCAGTTGTTATTGTTATTATTGGTAGATGAATCCAGATCACAGGAATCTTTTTATTTTTTCTTCTTCCTCTCCCTTTATTTGCTTAGATATTTATCGTGTTCTTTTTCCAACATTCATGAAAAAACTTAAACACTGCCTCCTGTAGCAGCCAGATAAATAAATGATTTATTCTATAGCTGAATCCATGCTAAAAAAAATTTAATCATTCATTAACAAAACATGTCTGGGAGGCTGACTGGTAAGTTGAAGCTATTTGCATTAGTATTTTTTAACGTATAATAAAAGTGAAATTAAATTTGTGTGCTATTAATGTAAAATATGAATTTGTCATTGAATTTGCAAAACAAAAACCAAGCTTGAAAAGCCTGTAGTTATAGTAACTAGTTTTAAAACTCTTATGAAATAACTCCTGCTAAATGAAAGTTTTGACTTCTACTGTACACTTTTCTCACACTTGCATAGATCAGTTCAGTCAATGAAAAACACCTACAGGTTAACATACTTCTTCTCCATTTCTTGCACATATCTTCCTGCCTATCTGGCATGATAAACCACAGTGAAAAGCAAAGATCCTGGCAAGGTCGAATTTGGGGCTGCATTTATCATTGCAGGTAAGCTTTATCTTGAGAGAGATATTGGACCCCACCTCAAACTGAACTTAATTGAGTCTAAAAACCAGATTTCACCAGTAGCTAAGCACCCACACAATTGCTTGATCACGGTCTCCTTCCATTAAAGCATTGGAGCAGGCTCCCCCAGGGTAGTGGTCATGGCACAAAGCCAGCTAGAGTTCAAGAAACATTTGGACAACAGTCCATGTACTTTGATTTTTGTGTGGTTTGTTGTGAAACTGTGAGGTGGCTTGTGGGTCTCTCTCAACTTAGGATGTTCTATGATTCTGTGATTTATTTTATCTCATATTGTTATCCTGCCCCTTTCCATAAACAAACAATGGTAAGGCAACATAAAACAACAATTTATCATCAAGAAAAGGCATCTTATTTAATTTAATTTTATATATATATTACTGATTGCTACTTCTGCATTTATGGTGACACTTGAGACTTCAGACTTGGGAATAAGGGGTAGTTTGACAGACTTAGAGTCTATATATTGTGTATTACTTAGAAACTACTCATTTTTCAAACTTCTTCAAATTAAGATAATAACAGTTTCTACAGTCAAATAACAAAATCACTTAGATCAAATATTCTCACAGAGGAATTTTCCAAATAAAGAAGTAAATAAAATAGAGGATATGATATGGTTTTAATTAATTTACCTGTCTTGACAATTTCTCAATACTTTTTCCCCTTTCAAAGACTTGGTTCTTCTTTATTTAATTAGCTACCTACACATGCTTGTTTATAAACTGGTTAAGTTATCTGTGAAAATACAAAAATAAATCACTTTCTCATCTTTACTTTAAATGAATCTGTCCTGTGCAACTAGTGTTGAATTATTCACCAACACAGAATTCATTTTGAAGCTAATATATTTTGAGATGATTTCTCAGAAGAAATGAGTTGTAACCAGAAATAACTTTTCTAAGCATAATTTTACTAATTTCTCTCAAAAGAGATGTTTAAATTGGGGATTTTAGTGGAAACATTACTTATATTTTGTTCTTTTTTTTTAATAGATGAAAAATTCGAAACTATATTTTAATTAAAATTGCAATATTTTGCACACTGCTTCATAACCTCTATATTTAATCAGTGTACTGAAAGAGATAGAAGTCAGTCAGAATAATAATATAAGATAGTATGACTGAATACTGCACCATAATGCGTATTACCATTATAAAATAGCAGTGATCATCTTGAGATACCTTTCCTTATAGTTATCATTTTTAACTATCTTACTTATTATTCTCACAAGGGATTTTGAACATATACAAGATGCAGGAATTAAAATTCCCCCCTCAGAAATCATTCCTAAAGATTAGAGGTTTTTTTTTTTTCTTTTCTTTTGGTTTTTATTTGGGTGGAGGGGCAAGGGGTGAAGTGGGGATTTTNTTTTTTTGAGATAGAGTAAGAGATTGAGTGCTCCAGCAGAAGATAAACAAAATATTGAAATAATATTTTGTATTTTAAAATTCTATATTTCATTTTTCCATAGGCTCTAAGCAAATTAATTTGTAAAGGTATTTACAGTGAAAAAAAGTTCTATGTTACTTAAAAACTGCATAAGTTGGATTCTGTAAGAATATTCTAACCTAAAAAAAAAATAACAATTGCATTATTTCCAATAATAAATTACATCTGTAATCAGGCTATTGAAAAACTTTAAATTTCAGAAATATTGAATGTCATAATGCACATATTTAAATGTACATTTAGGATAAGAACTGATTTGATAATAAAAATATGATATTTCTGAGAAGATATTACAATAATCTCAATTACTGTTTGTTAAAAATCATGCAAAGAGTGAGTCAACATAATAACAAAATACAGCGAATTCTAGCCTAAAAAATATTTTTATTTGCAGAGTGGCACTGCCTAATTTATTATACGTCTATAGCTAGAATCTGTTCACTGTGCTGTGAGCTTCATTTAAGCTGGGCAATGGCTGGGCAAGTGAGACACTGTCTCAGCTGGTGAATTCCTGATGATTAGCTTCCTCTCCACTCTTCCTGGGAGGTTGAAGCTTGCTATATATGACTGATTGTTCTGAACGTCACAATTGAAACTACAACTTGCCTACCAGAGACAAGAGTGAAGATGGATCATCTTTGGATTCAGCAGGGAAGTAGTAGCTGTGGGCTGTGATTTGGCAGGTAATTCTGTGAACAGATCCATGAGAATATGTCCCAGAAAGTGAAGACAACAGCAGATCCCCAATCCCCAGCAAAGAGAAGCAGTTGATCACCCAGCTATCACAGAATTATAGAATGGCTTAGACTGGAAGAGACTTTACAGATCAGAGAGTTCCAATCCACTACTGTTGTCAGAGGTGCCACCTGGTAGGTCAAGTTGCCCAGGGCCCTATCCAACCTGGCCTTGAACATCTCCAGGGATGGCACATCCACAGATTCTCTGGGCAGCCTGTGCCAGTGCCTCATCACCCTCTGAATAAAGAATTTCTGCCTAACATCTAATATAAATTTCCCCTCATAGATTAAAACCATTCACCCTTGTTCTATCACTATCAGCGTGTGTAAAAAGTCAGTCTTACTTTTGTTTATAAGCTCTCCTCAAGTACTGGAAAGCCTCAGTGAGGTCTCCCTGGAGCCTACTTTTCTCCAAGCAGAACAAGCTCAGCTCCCTGAATCTTTCTTGATAAGATAGATGACTTAGCCCTTTGATAATCTTCATGACCTCCTCTGGACCTGCTCCAACAGCCACACAACTTTCTTGTGCTGGGGGCCCCAGACCTAGTTGCAGTACTCCAGATGAGTCCTCCCAAGGCCAAAGTAGAGGGGGACAATCATCTCCCTCTCTCTGCTGGCTGCCCCCCCTTTAATGCAGCTGAGGGTACTTCTGGCCTTCTGGGCTGTAAATGCCCCCTGCTAATTCATGTCCAGCTTTTTGTCCACCAGGACTATCAAGTCCTTCAGTACAAGACTGCTGTTAATGAGCTCTTCTCTCAGCATGTATGAATATCTGGGATTGTCCTTACCCAAGTGCAACACCTTCCACTTGGCCTTGCTGAACCTCATTAGGTTCTGGTGGGCCCGCTTTTCAAGCCTATCTAGATCCCTCTGAATGGCATTCTTTCCTGCTATTTTATCTAGTGCATCACGTTTTAGTGTCATAGCAAACTGTCCGAAGGTGCTCTCATTCCCACTGTCTAGGTTGTTGAAGAGCTGAAGAGCACCAGTCTCAAGTCCTGAGGGACTCCACTCATGACTGACTGGCCTCCACCTGGACACATAGAACTGTTGATCACAAAACTCTGGCTGTGACCGTCCAACCAGTTATTTACCCACCAAATAGTCCAGCCTACAAATCCATATCTCTCCAATTTAGAGATAAAGATGTGTTGTGAGACCATGTGAAAGACCTTGCACAAGTCCAGATAGACAACATCTGTTGCCCTGCCTTTGTCCACTGATGCCATCACTCCATCACAGGAGACTACCAGATTTGGTGAGGCATGACCTGCCCTTGGTGAAACTTTGCTGGCTGTCTTGCTCCATCTCCTTGTCTCTCATGTGCCTTAAGATAGCTTCCAAGCAGGACAGGGACAGCATTGTGGGATTGACTCTGATCTTCCACAGAGATTCACTTACTTGGAGAAAATTCAAAGTAGACTTAACTTTCCATTACAATGGAGAAAAGTCAGATTTTCAAATCACATTAGCTTTCACTAAAAAAGTATGATTCCTTGTGTCTTGTGCAGATGTACCTATGAGCATCCATATAGGTGCATACTATGTGTCCAGCTTGAAATGACTACACATGATGTATATACTCAACCTGGAAAGTATACCATATATAAAATATGACAGAAATTACACCATTAAGCCATCACACATGGTTATAGTGCTGTTATCCATCACTAACTACTTTAAAAAATAAAATCAAATTGCATTCCTCTTTTGGTTTTCTCCATGTTTTTCTGCAGTTTTTTCATGATTTTAATGAGCTGTTTCTATATTTTATACCCTACTGATATGATGGAAGAAAATCACTGTGTAAGAGGCACTGCGCATTAATGGTAGTTGGGAGGGTCCGACAGAGTTGGAGTGTATGGTTTGTGGTACAACTTACTTGTGAAAGCTCTTCCCTGTGTCTGATGAAGCAGAAATATCAGAAGTATGAATACCATAATACTGAGGGCACTGACAACAGCATTGCTCCTAGAGATGCAGAGACTTGGTTAAAATTTCTGTAAGGGAAGAAACAATATTTAAACTACACAGATTATTTCCATGCTTTCATATCAATAATGGACTTTTTCCTAGAATAGAAAATTTAACATCACTGTTAATGTAAATTTGTTGATAAATTTTAAAAAAGCTCAATTTTTAGAAAATTGTAATAGGGACATTAACAGATAGTTCCTGAAGGAAACATGAATGTGGCAGTATTATCTATATTCAACTTCCTTGGAGGCTGTTGTTTTTCTCTTGCTTTTTTTTTTTTCCTTTTTGTTCTAAAAAAGTTACTGCTTGAATTGGCAATGCATGAAATGTTAAAATGTCACTTTATTTTTTAAATGAAAGCTAGCAAATTCTACAAACTGAAACTAAATTTAACAAAAGCGTGGTGGTTGCACAAATGCAGGTAACCATGCAGTGACGGAAGATCTAAGAAAAACAATCAAAACCGTAGAATACATCCATGCTTCTCCAAAACAAACAACAGTAATTAATATTGGATAAAATACTTTTGGCTGTAAACTGCTGAATATTACTCACAGAATACTTTATCCTCCCAAAGTAGATATTATTCATTAAATAAATTATTCAGGAATAGTCTTTTGCAGTATTTGACCAGCTCTCTATCTGGTTGAATGCCAACTCACTGAATAAATTGTTTGAAAGATAATAGCTTGATTTATGTATAATGTATTTGAAAAGCTTCTTTTCTAGTTCTTACCTGCTCTGCTTAGACCATGTAATATCCTGTGCATTTATTAATTATTAGTCATTTGGTTGGCAAAAATGAATAAAGGCAGCAATAAAGGCTGGTATCTAACTTCTGCCGAGGTCAGTGGGAGATTTGCCATTGACTTTAAACGTATTCAGGGTTTCACCTGCAATGTTGAAATGACAACTTTGAAATGTGATGTGCACTGTTAGTGTATTTAAGTTTGTCTAAACTTTAAAGTACTGAATATATTCTAATATCTTACAGCGATGACAATGTGCCATAACATTTTGGTATAGACTTTCTAAGAATGATTGATGTAGGAGTCGAATCTTTATCCAGCTTGAACAGAGCAGTGTGTTCTTAAGATTTATCTCTCTTAAGTTATTCTCTAAGCTTATATCAATCTGTGGATCACAGAAAATATGAAAATCACAATATGAATGCAATGGTGATTTTGACATATTTTGTGGTAAGTTCATGAAGAAAATAATTCTGCATATTTATATTGTCTTTCTATTTTAGAAGAAGGTAGAGTCAGAGGTGATATACGATAAGCAAGCTTCCAGAATCCTGTTTGCTGAGCATTTGCTGTGTGCTGGAGAAGAAGTGACAATGACAAAAGACCAATGTTGTTGATTACATTAGACAAGACAGGACAAAATAGCACAAGATGTATTAATGTTGAAGTTAAATTTAAATCCAGGTATAAACGACTTTAGGCAGTGTATATAAAGCAAGAGAACTCAAATATAAAGCACCATGCATTTTTCCAGAGCTAGGGGTTCATCTGTATAAAGCAGAAATGTTTTTTATATGGTTTCTAACACCACCACTGTAATTTGACTTGGTTTTCAATTGATTACTTTAGGACTTGTAGGCAGTGTATTGTTCATAGAACTCACGTACAGTTATTTTTTCTTGTAACCTTTTTTCAGGCTGTTTCTCAGGCATTATTTTCCAAAGTATAATAATCTCATATGTGTGACCTTCAATTTCTTCTTATTGACTTTTTTTAGATGAAATCACCTTAGCAAATGTAGTATTTTGATATTACAGTTATGTAATATTCCAGGGTTTTAAAATTCATTTTGGAATAGAAAGATTTTGGAATACCATAAAGCTTTTGAAACTTGCTTACGTAATCAGAATGCTTAGTGGTGAGTATACAGCTTCTTAAGAAAGAATTGTTGGCTACTGATTCCTGTGCTACTTTGAATTCATAGAATACGACAATTTTATGAAGTTCAACAGGGAAAAAGATCTTTTTAAAATCCTGACACCCTTTGTACAAGTGGCTGTTCTTGATTCCTGATCGCAAGTGCAGTTAATTCAACCAACAAGAATTAAACAGTGTCAAATGTGAAAAAGAAGTAAAATGATGAGTAGCCGAAGCTAACAAAACACCAGCAGCTTTTCCCTCCAGCTCTTTATCTTTCAAATATAAGATGGAAATACTCAGAACTATGTTAGCTAGCAATAGAAAAATGTGAGCCCATCTCACAATTTTTTAAACTAACAAATTTCAAGTCATTACGACTAGAATTTTTAGATGATGCATATTTAATGCTTGCTTCTTGTACACCTTTTCATGGCTGCAGATACAATCAAACTGAACTTGACAATTAGCTTTACCTATCAAAAGACCCCACTTGAGGTTAACTGAAACTCAAACTACTTGTCTGCTTATCAATCATATAATGTGGAATGCTTCTTCATTCATTTTTACTATAGGAGAAGAGAAGGAAAACAAAAGAAAAAGATCCATTCAAACCTTAAATGCCAGCCTATTTGCTAGAGTAACAGAAAATAATTTTATAGGCCTTGACTATTTTTTTTTCCAAAAAAGGAGAGTGATTTGGAAAAACTCTTGTAGCTGTGAAGTGAATATACTTAAGGAGTTACATTACTAACCTTGGGAGGAGAAGGTTGTTGTCGTGATCGATCTGTTCAGGCTGTATTAACCCTTTGCGAGACTGATCAATTACCTAATACAACAAAGGTGCAAGAAGTTAACAGTGTCCTACAGGGGGACCAGTTTGAATTAAATTAAATTTTTCCTTTAATCAAACCATGCTTCTTTTTAAGTAATATAGACTTTGTAAGTCTATTAGCAAATTAGCAGTGAATCTTGGGTTGAGTTTTCAATACTGTAGGTTTATAATTGCTTGCTGAAGATGATACTCTCTATCATTGTGATTTTGACAAGATAAGCTTGACTAAGTTTATTATTATGGAAAGATTTTTTTTGTCTTAGGTACTAACTCAGAACAACTGTGTATCTTAGATGTTGTAAGTGAAGACTAAGAAAGAAACAAAAACAGTTAAAATCTATAACAAGGTATTTAGCTTACAGCAGAAGTATATCTCATCAAAGTTGAATATTGCAATTGTATTTTAAAAGAGAATTATCAAGACTTCAGCTATTAAATTCATGATGATGAGGATCTGTTAAAGGAAGATGTCAGAATATTGTTTCATCTAGGTAAATAGTTTTTCTTAACACAGAACTTATCACCTAATCAATCATATTTGAGTTATGAAAACACTTAGAAAATCAATGTATAATTCATCTTTTTTTTTTTTTCTGTATTTAGTTTTTGATTTCTGATGTTTTTGCTTTGTCACAATAATTATTCTTTTAATATTTCTTCCTTTCTCACTTGAGTTGACAGGAAAGGTATTCCTATTGCTTACTGGGGTACCAGAAGTTGCTGCTGTGGAAATGAATGTTGCCACAGTTGCATTAGTACTGTTTCCACAGTTTCACTAATGGAAACAAGAGGAAGAAGAGAGGATAAGCTTCATATTACTTAATTTTTTTGTTCTTTTTTTTTGCATCTGTCTCAGCAGATACTTCTTTGTTTGAGATACAGGCAGAGACTTATTTCTACTTGGAAGTCTTATGAGAGGCTGAGACATGAACAGGCTGAGATGAAAACTTGCCTTACACACATACTACAGAATTAAGTGTAGATCAGAATGTAAGTTGAGACACTTTCCTGGGACAGTTATGGCACAAAACCCATGAAAGTATGTTTCTGAGTTTCAGAGAGAAAATACTTAGGGAAATTTCTTCAGTGTGTTTGCTTGTCTTGCTTTCTGCAGCTTCCCTACTACCTGCTGTGATCACACCTCATCTCTGAAGAGAAGGACAGATGGGAGCATTCTGGAAACTGCTGCTTTATGCAGTTATAGAACAGGGATGTCTTGAATTACGAAGTATCAGTCTTCAGGAGTTAAAGCCTTGCAACTGTCTTTCCTCCTAACTTCAAAATCATTCCCAGCAACAAACACAAGGGGAAAAGACTTTATACAGCTGCACTCAAATTCAAGACTTCGAAACAAAATTTAAATTACCTCAGCTGATACAGAGACCTTGCACTTACCTAACTACTACATATATTCATCCATAATTAATGTGTTGCCAATAAATATATTTATTTAATGGCATATGACAAGAAATAACTTATGTAGACTTGTTTATATTCAGAAACATGTTTTGAAAACAAATGTGTTTTTGTCTTTTTTTTTTCCCCCTCATTTATTATTAACTATTCAGGAATGACCTCATCCTGCAGCAAATGTCATTTAGTTTACTCTTTACTTAAAGACAGCAGACTTAAAAAATTAGTGAGGGAAAAAGTATCATGGCTATATACATAGACAGATACTACAACATAATAGGATGTTTACTATGCTTTTGTAGTAACTTGCAGTGATTTGTTTATGTAGCCATGCCTCATGGTTCACAATTTCTTGAGAAAATGTCAGAACAGTTATTGAATAGATAAATGAGTATTAAAAGTAACAGCAATGACAACAAAACAGAGGTGCTGGTAACTCTCTGTATGAATTAATTCTTATATTCTTCTCTCCCTTCCCATTGAGAGCTCTCAACATGCGGCAGGAGATTCTTTCTGATATCTGGAACACACAATGACTTAAGCCATTTTTCATCTTGTTTTAATGTTCTGAGGCATTTCATAATTTACGTAGTACTCAAATAGTAGTAACTACATGGGTCATAAAGGCATTAAGACAAGTTTCTGCTTATAAGCTGTACAGCCAGAGTGATTAATTTAAAACAGCTTAAACTTGACTCTTAATTCTTTTGTGGCTTTTTTCCCCCCACATTTTTTCTATTTTCTTTTCCTCTAACACCAGAAAATAAGTCTAAAGAAATTCTAGTGCTGCTCACAAACTCTCAACTGTTTCTCTGTTGATGTACCTCAACTTCCCCATTTATCCCTTCCTACCCTCTCCAATTTCAATCCCCAACTCAATGTTTTTGTTAACTCTTTATTGAAGCTATTCTAGTCTATTGACTTCTATTGACTACCTTTGCTAATTTCTTTCTGGTGCATAAACTTCTTTTCAAAAGGCTCATCTGATATTTTCTTAAGTATTAACAAGCACAGTTATTTTGCAAAGCATTGTTTTCTCTAGAATGGCATATCATCAGAGTCTTTTTTTATGCTTGTGTTATTTAAGAGAAAAGAATAAAAATCTTATTTTCTTAAAGTGAATGGTTTGTAAAACTTACTATATTTATACTGAAAAGGAAGAGCATAACCGTGAATGAAGGATTTTGATTTCTTTTTTTTCCTAAAAAATCATGTTCCTTCATATTTTTAGTTAAATTTTAAAATGTTGTGCGTTTTCATCAACCTTTAATCATATTGCAAAAAGTAGTATACCTCTTAAAAGGAAGTATTCAGCCTTTCAAGTATATTTGGAATATATTTTTAAGGAAGACATTGATATATATGAAATAATACGGAAGATATTCTTAACACAGTGAGTTTCTTCTTTACCTAAAAATTTCAGTTTTTGTTTATTTATTTTTAAGCAGAAAATCTGACATTGGACAGAAAGAAATTAAACTACAATCTGAATTTGAAACAATATGTTTGATGCAATTTTTCTTTTTAGTAGGGATGGGTCCTGCTAATTTTGCTAGTCCATGCAAAACTGAAGTATTCACATTGAAATGTGTGACGGTTGACACCTTAGCAAGTAGCATTCAGAAATGTATTCCAGGATGTTGATTTTACCCATCACAAATTCAACATGAATTGTGAAAAATGTTTAAATTGATATTGTCAGAAGGAAAATGAAGCACTGAGCTTAGAATTTAGAAAGTTTTGAGCAATTAAACAAACAAAACAAAAGTATAGTAACTCTGCATTAAGAGTGATATAGTCATTTAAAAAAAAAAGATGGTCAAACATTTTTAGGTGCTGGTCATGATTGGTGCTAAACATCAAACCGTGTTCATTTTATACCATTTCATCATTGAGCAATTAATTTCTTCGCTATGATATTACATGTGAGTTAGGATCAGTCTAGTCCTCAACAACATAGCAAAATAATAGCATATTAGCAAAGAACATAGGGAGGAAAAACTAATTTTAAAACTGTTATTATCTGGGTCAGCTTCAACAGATGACAAAAATTCTCACTATTATTAGGGAAGATTTGGGTTCAAAGTAGAAGTGTTTGTATAAAGAAGGAATCTAAGGCAATATTGAGTCAGTGCTAGCAGACCATGAACGTAAAGTGATCTCAGATACTGCCTGAAATGGTTGTTAAATGAAACTGAAGTTCTCTGCAAATCTGCTGTTGTTCTGCCTATTAGTGCACCTTCCCAGAAATCCTTATTCAAATGCAAACGGTGTCTGAAGAGCATGATAAGGTCAGGCTGCACAACTGCTCCAAATTCTACTGAAACCTGATCTGTTTGGGAGAGCGAGATATCGCAGGGCATGAAGTGGTGCTGATAACATCCCCACTGAAAATGAGGCTGACTAGATTAAATTCTTAACAGAGATGGATGCAAACAAAAGTTTCGTATTTGTCCCAGAGTTCACAGCTCTATTTAGAAAACTCAAGTTTATAGTATAGGCTTTTGTTGCTGCTTATTATAAAAGCATAAAGTTTGGAATGATCTTTAACATTTTAACCTAACATTTAACCTAATATTTTGCCTATTCTTCACTATTTTTTTCTCCACTTTTTTT
>JACDJE010000093.1:0-29467 GCA_016647715.1 Pavo muticus | reverse complement strand
GGAGATAATGGATTGGAAGCATGTTTTACATAACTGCTGTCCATTCTGTAATAGATTTCATTAAATGAGAAGAAAAAAATTGACAAAGCCTCCTAATTCTAATTCTGTTACCTTAAGGAGGTGTACTCATGTCTTTGTCATCGGCTGTTTAATAATGAAATCCAAACAAAAATCTCTAGAGATACCATATTTCTTAGGCTGATAGTGATCATCTGATATCACCTGAGTACTCTAAGATGAAATACCAAGCAGTATCATTCGTAATTTAAATATGTTCAGACATGCATTGAATGTTTATTAAGGTAATTTTAATTTTTTTAGAATTTATTATTTAAGTCTGGGATGTTTAATTATATTATATCCCACTGACTCTCTTATAGCTCCTTCTGTCGGGTAAGGAGATCTGAAGTAGCAACATGAAAAGCTGTAGATGTAAGTACACAAACCATTATTTATTTCTTTTTTTCTGCTTTATTACATACTGTATGTGTGTTATAAGTTTTAAAAGAAAAGTAGCAAACTAAAACAGAACATAATATTTTCCATACAAAATGCATTCTGATGGCTTGGCACACAATCAGGTATAAGATAAAGATAAATCTTAAAGTAAATATTCAGCAGCCTTCTAAATAATTTTTACTTGTAATCTAATATTTGGTCTGCAGTTCATTCAGATTTGCTACCATGAAGGGAAAGTGTTTCCCTGTGAGACTGATGATTTTATCTTTGTGTTTGTGTGTAATAAAATCAATGAAATTTTCTGTTTCTTTTGCAATTTTATAAATATTTTGTTCTTTCACACAGTCTGCTCTTTATGAAATCTGAATTTGCTCTATTATGCCACACGATGAATATTCACGAAGACTGATTATTTGTAAAATACTTAACAAGAGATTTCCTAGAAAAAGTTTCATCTCATTTTGGGTAGAAATTGAATGTTTTCTTTTGAAATCTTTCCATACTACGTGGAATTTTCATAGGCCAGGAAGTTAAGCCTGTGCATAACTCTTTGAGAGATTATATTTCATAGATAATGCTGAAGAAATGAATTCAGTGCTGTAGAGCATTTTAATATATTTTGACAAAGGAAAAGAGACTATCTTTATAAGGAGCAGTGAAAAAAGAGAAGGTACAGCAGTTTATCTCCTTTACAGCCATAATGAGCACATCATTTATTTGCCCCGAAGAGCTTCTGATCTAAAGAAATAAGGTGGACAAAAGAATGAAAAGTCAACTGCATAGATTCATGCAGCAGATCAATGCCAGAGCCACAAAGTGTATGTTAGCCCATGAAGCTTTGGAAAAGCTTGTGTGCAGCATGCAAATGGACAAAGGATTATGAAAGATCATTTATATATAGTTGATTTTAAGGTGTCATAGTATGATTTTTTTTCAAAACTGTAGTAAATGTAAACTGTTGTCAGTATCAACTAGGATTTAACTTTTCACTTTGGGCTTCAGCATGTTAGAAAAAGAGTCTGCAAAATTTGGCATTACTCATAAAGAAAGTTATGGATTTTTTTCATTGTTTTGGTAGTACTGGGTCCTTATTTAAATGTTTGAAAGTACAGAAACTAACTGCTTGTTGCTATGCAAATACTGCTCATTCTTAACATAACCTTTGCCTCCTCATGAAATCCCATAAAACTTATTTTAAAATGAATGATATTTTTGTGTCTGTGTGTGTGAGTTAGATTATGTGGTCTGTAGTATTTTAAAAATAGTATGCAATTATTATCTTAATCATGAGCGCGTTTCCTGGCAAATAACATGCTTTCTCCAAAACTTCATATCCAAAACTGAAAAAACAAAAATAACTCTTCAAGATGGCACAATGACAATTTTGCACATCATCTATGAAAAATAATTGAGAAGAACACTACTAAGATTTTGCAGGAGCAGCTTCTTGCTTAAAAGGAGGCCTGCCTTCCTTCCTTGCCTTGTTCAGTTGCAAGTAAGTCTGGTCAACAAGACAACAGAATTGTTTGTCTATTAAGCAAACAGAGTTTCCACCACCACCTCCCTCTTTTTAATATATTTATTTTTTAAAGGTCAAAGCTGGTCTCAGCATACCAGTGTTCTCTTATCAAAATAAATTCCCTAAGTCATGGTGAATGTTTTCAGAGTAAACTGTTGAACTTATATAAAAAATGTCAGTTGTCATCAGCAATCAGATTCTTTCTACAAAGGAAAGGAAGAAGAAATGTCTGCCGCTTGACACACATTGTGAATAGCAGATTTCTGCATGGTGTTGAAACATTATGCACATCTCTTTCATAGCTTCCGAGTTCCGCACTATGCCAGATAAACTATTATCTTTACAGTATACCAGAATGCATCTGGACAAGGGAAAAGCGCTATATGTATATATCTATATCTATCTATCTATCTATCTATCTAAATGACATCTATCTTTTTAAAAATAATCATTAAGTAAAATGCAAAATTTCAGATGAAATATAATGAATATCTTTTTCTGTATTAGGTGAATAGACTTTTTTTTGATACTTAGAGAACACTTTCGGAAAAGCAAGTTTTGTAACAAACAGGAATACCCTTACTCCAAAATCTGAAAGCACAAGAAACTGGAACCAAAAATACTTCTGAACTGAATCAAACAAGACCTAGCTGGATCATGTCCTCCTTTCCTGTTTCATCATGTTTGCTATTTGCTGGAGCTTGACAAGATGATGTGGTGGGAGAAGGCTGATGAGAGCACGAGTGTCAGGCAAGGCAGGTGAGAGGCATGGATTGTGCATTCCCAAAGGCTTTCCGTAATGTGCAGACAGCCAGCTGTGCAGGCTCAGTAATCACTATTTTGTTGCCTAGAGGGCTTTGAATATTGAAAACCTACCTATTTGCAGGCTTAAGCGACTGTTGAACTTAGTTTAGCATATCTAATGTTGGATTCAGTATCTAATGCCTCTGTGGATTGGCCTCATTGATAGAAATTAAATTTACATGGTATGTTTTTTTTTTTTTAGACCCTTTGTATTGTGATATCTTTCATTAATACCAGAGACCTCTATATTATCTGTGATGCATATCCACCTGAAAAAATCAGAGCTAAACATGCTTAACTCTAGGTTATGAACCATTTGCTTGTATCCTTATTCCCCATACACGGTCTGATTCTTTTCAGAAAGGAGAATTGTTTTCCTCTGTACAGATATGGATCAAATATTCTAAAATATTATGTGAAGTTTTGTTGCTGAGACATAGTTATTTGATTCATAACTTACTACTGAGTCCAGAGCTTTAATTCCTGACCTTCTAAAATCATTTGTGCTGACCTTCTAATATCAGGCGCACATACATGGCAGAGTAACTTTCTGCTTTTATCTGCAAGCTCCCATAATGGAACATTTACATGTTTGATGCAGTCAATTAGTTGAATTCCAAAGTTCCAGTTACCTATTGTCACTTGATGAAGACAGTGACAATCCCCAAGTTCATTTTACTTTGAAAATGTCTTATCTGTACTTACTTGCTACTTTTAATTTCTTCCCTGTCCTCTGCCTCCCCCCTTAACACACACACTTATTCCTGAAATCCTTTAACAATCACTGGAAAGTGCTTAGTGCATATGATTAGAGTTGAAACTCTATATTTTTATCATTTAAAAAATCCCACTCTGTATTTCTCTGAGCAGTTATAATTCATCATCTTGCTACTTAATTTTAGAAAAAATATTACTTCTACTAGAAATCCTAAAATTTGCAAAAATAAGGAAATCAATAGAGATTACACTGAGTCTTCAAATGCTCTCACATTTTCCTCACTGAGTGGCAAGCATAAATGCAAGCAGTATATCATAGAAACAATTAAACAGATACCTTGCATAATAAAGAGCATCTCAAATATGAAAGCTTGTCAAAAACTATATGTAGCTTATAGCAAATATAAAAACAAATGATCTGGTAAAGTATGAGGAAGAAATATCTCTACCATAGATTAACTCCTCTAATAGAAGAGCAAGCGATGGGGAAAAATATGAAAAGAGACTACAAAGAGGAACAGGTGATGTAAGAGATGATTGAGTAGCAGGGATGAAAAACTATCAAACTAGGTAGATCTGACAAACTGATAGGAGTAAATGAGTATTTTAGAATTGTCGTATAATTGAAAATATTTGAAGTGCTGATTGAAAACATTATGAACATTCCAATAATGTTGAAGCATATGGCAATAGCTCTTGCCTTGAAATATGAATCCCCGAATAGTACCAAGGCTGAGCTAATTAGAACAAACTACTGTATATTCAATATTACTATATCTGAGCCAGCCAAGGTTTCTCGATTAGAACACTAAAAGATGGCTGTGAGGGTAGTTCAACATAGGAAATTTGTTTTGAAAAATAAGACAGTATTTGTGTATCATCTTCTGCAAATTTTGCAGTTAATAACATACCTATGACTTCTTTCTTAGTTCCATGTTTGCCTACTTTGCATTCATTCTCAGGAATAGTTCTTTTACACTCCAGTAGAGCTTACCTATTGCATGATTAAATAAGCTACCAGTCTTTCTTCCAGCTTCAGTATAAATAAAGGTGGCTTTAAAAGTGTTAAAACTTCATAGAGATTTGATGGTTTTTTTGGGTAATTCATAGGTAAAACTTGAACTGACATCATTGAAAATTTTGCCTGCAAAAATATATATCTGTTTCTGAAGATGTATTAAGTGATTTAAGAGTGGCCATGGCCATTTGCCAGTGAGGGAGTACTAGCAAATGACCTTCTGACACATTTTGCTCTCAGTCTATGGAAAGACATGTTGCTCAGTGTGGAGCAATAGACTCTGAGAAAAGAGTTTTCTTTTTCACTTGTGAGCCTCAGGTATGAGATACAGTTTTCTTCTGCCTCTTGATGGTATGGTGGTTTGGGTAGGTGTCTCACCAGATCACAAGCTAGCTTGCTAGCATGCACAGACATGCAGCTTAACACTTGAGATACAAAAGTTTCTTAAGATCTAGTTTTGGCAGGTTAAAAAGCACATTGGTTTTCAAATCATCAAGCCTTGATCTTCTGCATGCTTTTGGAACATGACTGCCAATTGCGCATACGTAAAATGTATCTTTGTTTTGTTTTCGGAAGGTTCTTGGGTATACAGCTAGAGGAAAGATTATTTTATCCAGTTTTCTCTCTTGGGCTTAAGGCACATGCCAATCAGTATTTGTTGCTACTTAGCTGATGAACAAAACTGTACATCCTTACCAGAATATCTCAAAAGGTCTTTGATTCTTTCTAGCAGTTGTTAGCTAGATAATGATCTTTACTGATTGACTAAACTACGCAGGGATAATAGTATACCCAGACAGTGAACCGGAGTGTATACTATTGTCCCTGTGTAACTTAGCCAGTCAGTCCACAGACTGTGAACAAGACGCTTTAGATATATTTTAATGTCATCTTCTTTGTGAATATGACTTACTTCTGGATTACAATGCTTCACATTTGGTGGTCAACACTCATTTGAAATATGCACTTGGTGAGATGATAAACTAGTGGAACTGTATTGTCTTTTAATTTTTTTGACAGTTCTAAGTACCATAGAAGTTCTTTATGGTAGTGGATTTGCACTAGAAACCAGCTTTATTATCCATTTCTAAAATTTTTCATATAAATAGTGATGACAATATTTACAAGCACTGAAGGATCAATATTCCCACTTCTACCTTCCTCCCATCCCTTCCTTTCTTGATGAAGATATTATAAATCGGCTGACTGGATATCTTCTTAAATTATCTGGGAGAAAAGATTTTTGTAAATTTAATCCAACAAGTTTTTTTATTACTTCTTGCTTGTGTCTTGTGCTCTTGTATTGAAATTATCTGTAGCTGTACTTATTAGATTTTATTTGAATGGCTACTGTCTTTATTAGAAGTATTTAATCATGTTTTGTGACAGCAGAGAAAAATAAAATTATTTAACAGGACCATGTTTAGTTGAGATGGACTGTTGACAGAAAAAGATTTTCTGAAAGGTTATTGATTACACTCTATCAGTACTGGTTGTGTGCTGTCTCAGGCATTCTCCTTTACATTGTAATTACCATCTTATTTACAATCATTATTTAGCATTAGGAGATACTGTGTGTGTGTTATGACAGAATATGAGAAGCAACTACAATGAAAGAAAATGTACTTTGCAAGATAATAATCCCTTTGCTCTTCCTGTCTTTTTGGCAGTTCTATAAATTCTATAAATAATCATATTTCAACTATGGATAAAAAAATATTTCAATTGGAATTATTTGAGTTTTCTGACACTTTTAGTTGCATAGGTCATTATGTCTAGTGCTTAAGATTTAAAAGGTGTCATAATGTAAATGCAACTAAGTTTTCCATTTCTGTTCCAATTTCTGTCATATGCATGAGTGGTATTTAAAATTCAGACTTAGTGATAGAAAAGCGAACAAATAAAAAATAAATTAAGTTTGGAAAAACAGCATCTTATTTTGCAAGAACATGGATAGAGAGGGTCAAGAAAGAAAACAATCTGAGAAGAAAATTATCCAGATGAAAAAAATGTCAGCAGTTCATTGATAGATGACAAGGCTAAAGGAGCAATTGGTTTATTTTTCTGCTTGATACTCTCTGTACAAAAACAGAAAGACGAACTCATTCTTAAGATGAAGGAGAACAAATTTTAATGGCATGAAAATTTCATTACACAGCCCTAGGTAGTTGTTTTAAATTTTGTACAAATTGTGTAAAATTCTTATTTTTTATTCTTTCACTAAAAATATATATTTTTTCTGTTTATGAATTTGATTCTTAAATATTAATTGGATACAGAAGTAGATTGCATGTTTCCTTTATACCATTTGCAGTGTCTTAACTTTATAGTCCATCTCATCCTAAAAAATATGTAATAATTCAAACAGTGCTGAGAAAAATACACATAAATTCCTCAGGCAAAATGTACAGATTTATATCTATCTCCATCTCCTGTATCTTATGGGAAACATATAAGCAAAAAACAGTTATGTTGAAAAGTACTTAAAGCTGTCTTCATTATATTAAGTATTTTAAAAAGTAATAATTGCCTTTAGTGCATTGTGCTCTGGTAGTGTCAAATAGCACTTTTTTTTTTTTCAAAACAGTCTTTGCAGTAAGGTCATCGCTCCCCAGAGCACTTGGAAAAGCAGCAGATTTTGAGTGAAAATGAAACAAGGCTCACACTTCATTAGCTATTTGGAAACTAAGTTCTGGTTCTACCATAATTATATTGATACAATATCCTGTTCCTTATTGTATTCATGTCCATTAAATAAGTCTATATATACAATGACTAAACTGACACAATAAAAATGGAACAAATTCACAGTTCATTAATAAAAAAATTTATATACCTTATGACTCCATAATGTAAAACTTCCCAACTATTTTTTTCTTCTCTTGCTAGAGAGCTCTGGTTCATTTGGTCATTTTCACAAAATACTAGCTAAGGGTAAAACATAATCTAATGAATTATAAATTCAGTAGAATTATACTATAAGTTTAAACGGCAACTCAGAATGTTGAGTAAAGGCTTCTTATAATAATTCAAAACCTCCGTAGATTTAATGGAAATATTTTGCTCTTTCCTCAGATCTCCAGTGACAAAGGAAAATTCCAAAGTAGGGCTTGAGCTCTGAGGTGACTTTTGCCATCATCACCCAATGTGCTCACAAATGCTTTGTTTCCCATATGTTTGTGTTACAGAGTGTTTTTTGAAGCAGGTATGGCTTCAGATTTCTGGGGTTTGCGTCTGCTGAGGGAAGGAGTGCTTGTCTTTTTAGGATGTTTTCAGCAATCATTTTGAAACAGCATTACCTTGTCTGTACAGCTTCTCTTTCCTAAGGTACGTGGTAAATCCTTTATGACTGCATTCAAGTTAAGTTTAACTCACTAGGTCCAAAGGTATTTCTAGGTTTGTGTATCATGAGGAAAACAATGGCAAGGCTCTACAAACTGTGACAGGTAGGGAATATATGCAACCGCAAAAAGAAGTGACAGCAAATGGTTTTGTTTATTCTAGGGCAGGAAATGATAAAGTAATATATATTATCACAGAATCACAGAATCACTAAGGTTGGAAAGGACCTATAAGATCATCTAGTCCAACCATCCACCTATCACCAATGGTTCTCGCTAAACCATATCCCTCATCACAACATCCAAACGTTCCTTGAACACCTCCAGGGTCGGTGACTCCACCACCTCCCTGGGCAGCCCATTCCAGTGCCTGACCACTCTGTAGGGCCTCGCTACCCCCAGGCAGATCGACACTTCCAGCCAACTTGGTGTCATCTGCAAACTTACTGAGGGTGCACTCAATGCCCTCATCCAGGTCATCAATAAAGATATAGAATAGAATCACTAAGGTTGGAAAGGACCTATAAGATCATCTAGTCCAACCATCCACCTATCACCAATGGTTCTCGCTAAACTATATCCCTCATCACAACATCCAAACGTTGAAGAGGACAGGCCCCAGCACCGACCCCTGGGGAACACCACTTGTGACTGGTCACCAGCTGGATTTAGCTCCATTGACCACCACTCTCTGGGCCCGGCCCTCTAGCCAGTTCCTTACCCAGCCAAGAGTGTACCTGTCCAAGCCACGGACTGCCAGCTTCTGCAGGAGAATAGTGTGGGAGACAGTGTCAAAGGCTTTGCTGAAGTCTAGGTAGACTACATCAACAGCCTTTCCCTCATCCACCAGGCGGGTCACTAGATCATAGAAGGAGATCAGGTTGGTCAAGCAGGACCTGCCCTTCGTGAACCCATGCTGGCTAGGCCTGATCCCCCGGTTGTCCCGCACTTGCCGCATGATCTCCCTCAAGACAATCTGTTCCATAACCTTCCCTGGCACCGAGGTCAGGCTAACAGGCCTGTAGTTCCCCGGGTCCTCCTTACAGCCCTTCTTGTAGATGGGAGTCACATTGGCAAGCCTCCAGTCTTCCGGTACTTCACCAGTCAACAAGGAGCGCTGATAGATGATGGAAAGCGGCTTGGCTATCACCTCCGCCAGTTCCCTCAGCATTCTCGGGTGAATCCCCATGGACTTGTGACAGTCCAGTTGGAGTAGCAGGTCTCTGACTGTTTCCTCCTGAATCGTGGGTGGTTTAGTCTGCTCCCCAGCTGAGACTACCAGGTCAAAAAGTGGAGTACCCTGAGGATAACTGGTCTGACCTTTAAAGACAGACGTAAAGAAGGCATTCAGGACCTCTGCCTTTTCCTTATCCCCAGTAGTCATATTCCCAGCCTCATCCAGTAAAGAATGGGGATTCTCCTTAGTCCTCCTCTTACTGTTGATATATTTGTAAAAGGGTTTCTTGTTTCTTTTTATCCCAGCGGCCAGGTGGGATATGTATGGGCCATGTGTATGTATATTCAAATAAATAATACACACAATTTAAATACTGTCAATATTGTCATTGTCATCTCAACATAATATACACTACTGCAGCTAGAATTAGAGTTTTGCCAGATGCTATGGCTAATTAGGCAGACGGTAGTCATTGATAATGTTGAGGGTTGTTTAATGTTGAGAACTGCATTCCTTTCTCTCATAGCTTCCTCATTTCTTTGTCCTAGCCTTTATTCTTCCAGCAAGGAAACAGCAGGGGATATTCAATCTTACAAAATTTCAAGATTAATTATTAAATTATTAACTAAATTGATGTGGCAATGACTTTAATACTGTAGTTGAAGCATATGAATATTCTGTATCTATTTTGTATAGAAATGGTAAATGAGTTAAATTACGTATGTGTGTATATATATAATCAAGCTGACTGCTTTCATATTTTCAGTAAAAAAGCAAAAAAAAAAAAAAACAACCCAGAAATTCTGTCCAAGCAAGGCAGAATTCAAACAAGAATATGACAAATTTTCACATTCTTTAATATCAGTATGCTTAGGCTGCTGCATTTGAAATTCTTGGAATATAATGTACTTTCATGATGTGGTTATTAAGATAAGAGCTAAGGCAATCAACTGCTTCATCTGTGTTGCTTTTAAATTCTGTAAAGGGAAATTTAATGATTTCTTGACTATTCAGTTCTGTCCTTCTTCCGAAAGGTAACCATTTCATTTGGAAAAAAATGGGGATAAACATGTAAATCTAATTTCTGTAGTTCTTTATAAGAACTAGAGAGAATTACTCTATATGATAATGATATTTCTCCATGGTTGAGATAATGTATGGAAAGAAATGGTGAATTCTTTCCACATATATCTTGATTATCTCACTTCATCAGAAGGGTGGAAAATATCTTCATCTAGCATGCCATACGATGTCTTGGCTGTCTCAAGGGCTGTTTCATATTTGAGTACCCTTTTGGGTAAGTACAACCAGGAACTCCAATTTCCTGGTGAGCAGATTTGTCTGCTTTGTGAAATAGATATTGTTATCCCAACAAGTTTATAAAAGTAAAGGTGGTAATCTCTGCAGTTGTAGAGAGAGAAATCCTACAAATATCTGCTTAGTGTGCTCTGAATATGCAAGCTATTAGTCATTTGTTCCAAAGAGACATCTGGGTCAGGCTTGTCATATGTTAAATGCCTTTATCCTTCCCACCTTATGCTTTTCTCACTTGAATCCTAACCCTAAAGACCTATTTTTACTCCTTCCAGTGGGACCTGATGTGGTGGGTTAATGTACATGACTCTGAGCTGATATCACAAAATAGTTGTAGAAGTCTTAGACCGTTTCTGGGCACTTTTTCAATTTGGAATGCAAGTTTTGAGGCTAGCAAAGATAATGTTTGTCAGCTTTGCTGTTTAGGGTTGGTAATTCAAATTCTAGAGAAAATATCTCCAGTGTGACCTTCTTACTTTCCCTGTGCACTTATTTCCCTCTTCTCTTGGTGATTTAAAACAGTATTTGCTGTACAGTTTTCTGTGTCTCTAGCTGATGGTAGCTTAGCATTGCCAGTCAGTTCCAACTTTGGTGTAAGTACTTTCTGAGCAAGTCGGTAATTAATGTTGTGCTGATGACTGGTGGCATCTGTATGAGTTTATTATCATCTGTACTGAAACACAATGCACAATAAAAACATGGAGGACTCTAAAGAAAGAGTCTAATAAATTTACATGAATTAACATTAAATTTAATTTGCCACATGCCAACCAAACTGTGCAGCAGATCTAAATCCTTTAAAAGATATTGATTTCTCTGTTTTTGCTTCTTCCCAGGCCTGATTGCTACGTTTATTTCAAGACTTCACTTCATTATTTTGGGGTTTGTTTTTCTGTGTGTATGTTAAAACAAATGAAAAAAAACCACCAAACTTTTAGATGTGATGATTGATATATGTGAGTTGCTTTTTTTCTTGATGAGAGAGATGAACTCGCTTTTCCACTTTTATCTTTTAAATGTTTGATTGATTTGTTCACTCATGTATGTATATTATGCACAGAATACATACTATGTTTACTGTAATCTCGGCCCAAATACTAAAGAGTACTAAACTAATATGAATGAAATGGTACTTTCATTTGATAGTGCTTCTGTTCAAAACATAACATTCAAACCTGATGGTAATATTGAAATAGAACACTAACAGCTACTGAAGAATTTTTTGTTTATTCCTTCGTAAAGGACTATGTGGTGGATTCTGCCCACCACTACTCTCACCAAACAAGTGAAAAAAATGTTAATGTAAAGTTTTTCATTGCTTTAGCAAACATTGTGAGACAGTCCACATTTAGAATTACCATAAAACACACAAAATAGAAAGTAGAAACAGAAAGACAGATGGCAAAAAATAAAGTCATCAGAGAGCTTTCTTATACTTTAAAAGCTCAGAAGCATAGCTTTGCTGTATCCAGTTTCAAAAACAAAGAAATGTGAAATCAAAGTCTAAATACAGACCTCGGCAAAGTCTGCGCTGAGGTCTATTTATTATTAATAAAAAATGTTACTATTTATTATATAAAAATATATCATAAATATTATTAATATTTTAATAGTTAATAATAAGTGTTGGAAGTAGTTGAAACAAATCATATCTCTCACACAAATGCATAAAAATTGACATCAAGTTGGCTTATCCACTGGATGGTCTTTAACTTGAATAGCTGGTAAAAGCTCAAAACTGAACAACCACAGATCTGCAGACTGTAAACTGAAGCTTAAAATCTCAACAAGTACTGCAGTCCGGGGGACAGGAACATCTGTCTTCCTTCATGGACTTGGAGAGCCACATGCTCAGTGCAGCTGAGATGCCTCTTCCCTGATGCCTACTGGTATAGATGCAGCTACAGCTTCTGAGAGCATCTGTGTCCTTAGATCTCAAAGACCGAGTCTGTGCATAATCTCAGATTAAAAGCTTTTTGGATGTACTGTCTATCAGGATGCCAAGTTGATGTTACCATCTGTGCATTAGAGAACATATTAATTTTTCAGTGCCTACTGAAAATTTTCATTTTGTTGCTCCTAGTGCAGCTTCTTGAGTAGGCCAGAAAGACAAGAAATATCCATGAAAATATTTTTCAAAAATAAACAATGTTTATGGCAACTGTTGAGCCACGGCCTGAATCACTGATTGAGCATCGGGGAAAAGGACCCGGTCAGCCCTGGGAGCACAGGTGGAGGTGATTCACCTGTGCAACCGGAAGGGGTGGAGCCTGGCTGCACCTCTCTTATACCTTATTTAAGGGCTGACTGCCACTCTGGAAGGTTCTCCAGTTGGAGATCCCTTCTTTGTGGAGTTTTCCCTACAAGCCTAGATCTTCAGAGGTGGGTGAGCACTTTTCCTTTTACTTTGTAACACCTTTCTATTGCACTAGTCTGTTTATTATTACACTCCTGTATCACCACTCCACTGCACTGATCTTTCTGATTGTTATAATCATATAGGCAAGATGTTAACATTCTGGATCAAGCACAGGCTGCTGAAAAGTTTGGTGAAGTTGTTATCATCATAGCAACAAACTCCTGAAAGTAAGGTGGCTAGTCAAGTTATGTTAAAACTAATGCAACAAGAAAACACATTATTCCCTTTAACTTATCTGTCTTTCACAACTTGTCAAGGTACATAAGTAAAAAGAAAATAGCGGGATGGTGAGTGCTTATATAACACAAAAAGAAGAAAAGTTTGAGGAAAGGTGAGTGCTACAACATTATCACTGGTTTCTACTGTATGTAAGTTAATGTCATCACAGAATACGTAAGAAAGGAGACAGGCTCTGTCAAGCAGACAGTATTTAGTGAGGATCCTAAAATTAGGTATTCCATTTTAAAATGATTAAAAGATTAGAAAATGTAATTAGTCACCTACTTTCTTTTCTAAAGATCATTTAGTTTACAATAAGAATTTTCTAATTTACTCGGTCTACTTTCTTTCTCTACATTTTCTCCCAGCTGCTCTCTTTTCTAAAAATGAAAGAATAGGCTGGTTGGAAATAGAATTAGATTAGGACTTGCAGCAAAATTCTTTTAACGTACCTATGAAAAAAGGGTCTTTTAGTAAGAAAAGAGCTTCGAGACAGAGAATCCAGAGCATCTGTGAACCTGTTAATTTTTTCTGAACAAATGTCACATACTTTTAATTAATAAAAGAAACTAAAGTGTGCTGTCAGTTTTTCAACAGGTAGCTTTGATACCTGCTAAATCAAGATGCTACATTTTTTGTTGTTGTTGAAGATTTCACAGCAGAACAAAACGTTCCGAAAATTGGTACGTGTTAGTTTTGTATGACTAAATGTACATACTTTTCTCATCAGTATCTATTTTGTCATACTTCTTTGCAAGAAAACTGTCTCCAAATTCTCTTTCAGTTGTGTTGTAAAGGAAAAGGTCTAAAGCCTAGAGAGAGCTTGGGACAATGCTTTCTGACCATAAGTGTTTGTGTTTTGCAGACCACTTTCTGGTACCTATATTGAAAAGAAAATCACTATGGCTGCTTCAGAAGCTGCCATCTTTTTAGCATATAGCCTGCTTTAAGTCACTACAGAAAAAATAATCATTTGTAAGAATTATGTAGGGAAACTGTCACAACCAAAGACAACCAAAAGTTGACATATCAATGCTTTGCCTTGCAAGGGTGTCTGTAACGCAAAGTATAACCTTTTCCTCACCCTACACTTTCAGTTCTTTCACATTTAATTTTATCTGTTGGAAGTAAGAAATGCTTTCTGTTTAGATCTCCTGACCTTTGTGAAGGATTAAATGCTTCACCTTAGTCTGTTCTGTTGTCAGATTGAATAGCTTGAAGTAAATGGAGAGAGATGATTATGATACCTGGAGCTCTGCTGAGCACATAGGAGTGTTGAAAAGATATTAAGTCTCCCAGACTATGCAAGACCCACTTAGTTTTTTTTCTGGTCTCAGTGTACAAAATGCAGGATAAATGCACTGTCCCAGGAAAGTCTAAAGAAGGATTAAGTCTTTGTGTTTTGGTGTGGTTAGACTGGACAATTTTTTCATAGTCTCTTTCAGAGTCAAATTACTTGTCCCTCCACAGCAGCGCTTTGTCTGAAGGATCAAGAACAGCACAGAGCAGAAACAAATGTACCATCTACTCCCCATCATTCCCTCTCTATTTGTTCTCACAGGTGTACCTAATACCTAATATAATTATCTCTGTGCTCCTCAAAACTGAGACTGAAGCACATATGCTGAAGTTGCTCAGAGTGAAAATGCCTGAAGATTTAATTTTAAAGGATTTCAGATATAGAATTAAATGCTTAATTTTTTTTTAAATCTCTTTACTAGTATTTAAATGTGATTTTGTGTTGTTTTGTTTATTGCTGTTTTTTAATATTTTAAATGTTTTTTAAAGGTGGATCTTTTGGTTTTAGTTCTGAACAGGCATACTGGGTAAGGTTACCTTTTTTTTCCAAGTATTTTAATAAGTGTCATCAAAAAATACCTAGCTCTTAATCAATAGTTTGACAATATTGTTTTCAAACAACCCTTTAACAAAATAGAACTGATTTCTTTCTGACTCTTAAAATCATCTAACATTTGATGGTCATTACTCTGAAATTTTGTATTGTGTTGTGTTTCTATTAGTGACGATTCAAATTGATTTTTTGGAGGGAGGAGAGAGTATTTTAATGGCGTTCAAATTAAAAGCAAACAAACCATATTAATTTTTTTAATTATTCATTAATTATCCAGTATGGCCTACGCAAACACTTGGAAAGACTTGAAGAAACTCACCTACAGGTTTAAATGTTCTGCAGATTTTTTTAGCACCACAAATTCAAAATATCTGCAATACCACTTAAATTTCTGTGAATAATGTAACTAGAACATTTTGTTAAATACAGTGAATTCAAGTCTCATAGATTTCAAAGTGCTTTCCAAACTTAAAATAATTTACTGTTGCAATGCTTCTACTTATGGAAAGGAACATAATCAGGAATCAGAAGCTCAAATGTATTCAACTATTATTAAGTATGGATATTTTCTCTTACTTTACTGCATAAGGTATCTGGCTCAAAGAGAGTAGTTGACACAATTATTGGATCAGAGCTCTTGACTAATGAGCGATATAATCTCATGTTCCTGTAGATTTGTATAGAAGTTAGAGGGAGTACAGGTGGAGAGTATTTTAAAGAGCATTTAGTCAAATGATAAATATGAGCTATGTCATTAACAAAAAAAGAAAAACCCCTCTCCATGACACATGGTGGAAAAGTATGTTGTGATGGAAGTTCTGTTTTGGATAATGCACGTTAGAGATCACTTGAAGGTACCATCAAAAATTAACTTATGTTCCTACACACAATACAGAACTTTCTAACAAAAAAACCCTGTTGTTTAGCTTTAAAATTCATTTTATTGAATAGAAAATGTCTTAGCAAAATGAAGTCACTGTAGTTTTGAGTTTCTAAGACTGACTGGTAAAGCAATTAGGTGGATCTACTGTACTGTCCCTTAGTAAAAAAGAGGGTAATTTTAAAAGAGATGCAAAACACTTATTTAAAAGGAATGTGAATTTGCTTATATATATATATAAAAAAAAATCTTAGATTGAGTAATAGCAAATAGCTAGGATGAGGGATAATGTGGGAATTTGTACTAGGCGTGATAAGAATCTCAATGTTTCATAAGTGATTGAAAAATTAATTTTAAAAGCAATTCATGTTACAATTCTATCTGTAAATGACACCAAGTTTGAAATGCTGTGAGTTAGAGTTAACATTCTCATATCATTGAATCACAGAAACACACAGAAACAAAATAATTTTTGACACAAACACCTGAAGACCAGACAGACAAAAGATATATCCCTGTATACATATGCAGAATGATTTTTACCTGAATCTCTTCATCATTCCTGCCTATCTGCTTAGCTTCACAATGATCTGTGCCATTCGCCACTGTAGAGATAGCCAGTGTATAATAGAAAATATTGCACCTAGTTAGTTGCATGCTTTATTCTGAACTCTCATGGTGATACCTTGCAGAAAGGACTGATGCTATCGTAAGATATTTTTATCATTTATTATAGAAAATGGGAAGGATACTGAAGAAAAACTCTTCCTTTGTTAACAATGTTAGTTGTGCTTATGTGCTGTTATTTGCACTGAGAATGATATTGAGTTAAATACTCTAACAATGGACTTGCTACTGACAAACATATATTTGAAAAGCTATTAAGAAAAATCAGAAAAGGTATATGAATTATCAATTGATTCTAGAAATTTTTTAATGAGAGAATTTTGGAGAACTCAGTCTCAAAAGTCATTTTAATGAATGACTGCTATGGAATAAGAGATATACCAATATTAGAAAAAGGTAGATGGTATTCTGAAGAAAGTTTAGTCTATACAGCATACATCTTGACACAGACTAGGCAAACTCCTGTGTTAATCTGCCTTTTGAAAACCAGACAAATATCACAAGAGATTTCAGGTTAAAGAAAAAAGAATGCTATAGACTTCTTTTCCATTACTGTCCGACATGCTCCTCTGTTTTATGTCAAATCTTTGAACCATTTTAACTACTTTTCTCTCTATCAAATGAGAAAAAGCAAAAAGTATTTGCTTTTCTCTAAAGAATGTCTGTATTTCTTTATGATTTTAGCATCTTAAAAAATAATGTCATAAAATATTACAACTATTTGAAAGATTCATTTCCTCAGATACCAAAATATTTTTCTAGTTCCCTAGACTAGCATTCCAAAATTTGATTCTTCTGTTGCACTGGTACATAATAAGAAATTCTTTCAAATCTGTGAAATTATACAGTTGCAAATAATAGAACACTTTAATGTATTCGCAAGCCTGATGACTTCATATCTCAGATTTTGAGAGCTGTTTAGAATTATCACTATATGTTACACTCCAACAATATTTCCATTAGAAAGAGTCCATATTTGATGTAATGTACCTTTATTAGCAAGAATTTTGTTCAGTCCAGTTTTAAAAGGCTGACTCACATTTGAACAGCCCATTCTACTGGAAATTAATGATAGTTGTTTCTACAGTGGTTTTCCAAGGTTAATATAGTCTATTGAAATGATCACTGTTCTGAAAACGAACTATTACATCTTTTAAGTAAGTAGGAATGAATTTAAAACTCTTTTATATGCAACTTCTTTATTAAACAATGGAATTTGACAAGAGGTATGTTCTGTAATGTACAGGTTTCAGTTTTGACTTGAGTTTGTTCTTTACTGAGTTCTTGTTCTTGAAGTTCAAACACAATTAGATAAATTACAATTAAAAAAACTGGACTGATTAAAAAAAGATGTGACAAATATTTTTCATATCACCATTGTTAAGTGGTCTCATAAAGACGAAATTTCTCTACACTGTTTAAATGCATTAAGTTAAAACTTTGCCTACTGTAAATCTTTAAAAGCTTTTTAAATGTTTTGTTCTTTTTCTCATAATCTCATTGTGATTTTCTAATGTAAAGCTTATGAGTCCTGTATCTGAGGAGTGGAATCTGTCTGTCACCACTTTAAATTCTAGGTTTACCATCTTCTAGAATCTGAGTAACTGAAAGTGGAGGAACATTTTCTTGAGCTAAATCTTTAAATGAAGAATAAATGACATGAGATTAAGGAGTTGTTGTGAAATACAGTTTATGATCTTTGGTGCATTTTTGGTGCACACACCAAACTTCCAACCAGAGGAAATTGCATCAAAGAGGAAGGGTAAGTCTCCTCAAAGTTTCAGTTTGGGAGTTGAAATAGCTTGTAGTATAACTTAAATCAGTGACTGGGCCCTGCCTGGAAGCTCTATAAGCTGTGACCTTAGCTCAAATGCTTGTTTTCTCTCACAGTTCTTAAACAGACCTTGCAAAATGTCTAATAAAATCAGCTTTATGCTCAAGTTGTACCGAAGACCAACCTGTGGTTTCATTTTATGTGTAGAGAAGGCTGTTTTCTAGCCAGAGGAGACAGAAAATTTCACTGTTGAAAATCACAAAGGAAGAGTAAGTTAAGAATAAAAGTTTTGCACTGCATTAATATTAAATTTAAAGCTCTGCAATTATTTTGAGTGACACAGTCCTAAACAATGAGTTAGGATTTGGGGTTTTTTGTTCTTTGGTTTTGCATTTTAATTAGTTCATAAACTTTCCTGTGATATTTCAATAAAGAAACTACGAAATTAAACATCTTTTTAGGTATATCCTTAATAGGAAATAAAACCATCAAAAAATGAATACAGTACAGCATAAAGAAATTAAGAAAATTGAAGCATATATGTGTATTATATATCAAAACAACAATTATAAAACATAATTAGCCTTCTCTTAAAGATAATACAAAAATAACACAAAGATCAATGAATCTTTGATCTATCTTTGGATAGATGGGAAAAGAAAATATGATGTTTTTTTTTTCCGGAGGAGGTTTTGGATCAAGAGTGGTTGGATTGATTTTCTGGCTTTTTTGTTTTTGTGGGAGAGGAATATAGAGAAGGGAAAGAGAATAGAAAGAAGTGCTTGAATTTATCTAGTTCTTTGATTTCTTTTAAAAATTAAAAAGTTTAAGAGGATATTTATTTTAGATTACAGTATTTAAGAAAACTATACTTTTTTGGTTAAAAGCTACCAAATGCAGATTTAAGTAGCCACAAGTAAGTTCATGATTAATTTAAAAGTGGGAAAGATAATTTTATCAGTTTTTTTCTCTGAGCAGAGAAGCAGAATTTGGTTAGGTAATAGATCTCGTATTCTGACTCTGACAAAGAGGCAAGTATTTTTTTTTTTTATCTCCCAGTTCATTTACTTTAGACCAGGTAGGAACCTGTGTCCTATATTTTAGTTGTTTGTCTTCAAGAGAAGGTCACAGCTGCTGAGAGTTCCTTGATTTGTGTTAAATCTTTCTCTCATGTTATTGCCAAAAAAATTGTCCTCTCTCGCTATCACGGCTGAAGCCATAAAATCCCTTCTGAGGCACTTCACAGGGAAATTGCTTGATGGGATTTGTGAAAAGTAAAATGAGAAATTGTCGATTAAGAGAATATCTGATGATAAAATGATTTGATAGTTGATTTTAGAGGAATGATCTCTTGCTGCAGTAAAGCACAAATTAGTACTTATAATTGAAAATTATTGCTATTTAATAGGTGAGAAGAAAAAAAGCTACTCAGAAAGCATCTAACTATGAACATGACACCATAAACAGTCTCCTTTTAATGTGGGAATGTGCTGTCTCTCCTTTTACTTGTCTTATTATTCATATTTATCTTTTGAGTCAATGAAGTAAAAAATAGAATCCTTTATCACCTGTCTTCCAGAAGTTTTTGACTCCTTAGAAATCTCTTTACAGCTGCTACATGCAGGCACACACACACTGATTGTTTGTGTGCTCTGTTTCTAAGCTTCACCAACCCTGAGCAATCATAAGGCATTACATCTTTGCTAGAACTCTCCTACCTAATGACTCTTTTGTGGTTTTATTATTAAAAATGATTAAAAAAAAAAAGGGAATTTTAAACCTCAAAGTTTGTTCTTAAAATCCAATAAAATCTCACCACATTAAGTCTAATACTACTATATGGAATTTAGCATGCATATTATTTAAAAGCTGATATGGTGACAGTTTGCAGGTGGGATCTACATTATTTTTAATGTTAAACTGCTTTCATTACCATATACAATATTTTTTCATTAAGTATCTAATGATTTTACAGACTTTTATTGTAGTTCATCCTGCAGGTGCTACAAACAAGACTTAAAGAACATGTAGGAAAAGCAGAACCTCTGCAGCAAAGCTTCCATAGCACTGCAGGAGTTGTGATTTGTTCTTGCTGCATTTAATTACCATCAGGACAAAATAAAAATCACATAAAATTCTTTATTACTTAAACCTATTAGAGTTGATATTTACAGTGCTGTGGTTCAGAACTTGTTTGTTTTGAACATTTATGGACTCTGGAGAAAGCTATTTTTTGCTCTTCTCTGCTCACTTCTTCACTCTCCTCTGCTTCAGTCTCTAAAGCGTGTATATAGATAAGACTGATTTTTGCTCTTGAAAGGCTTATATCACTGCTAGATCCTTACAAATGAACTATTAATGTCTAAGTACCAGGATCTTCCATTCCCCCACAGTATGCGCTTCATCCCTGAAGCTTAGCCTTCCACCACTCTGACACACACCACTGGCAACTTCATGGCTTGGAAAAGTAGTATTATGCATTTGAAGATTCTGCATATATGATGTGGCCCATCTATCAATGACTTTCAGTTATTAATTGCTCATAAATGTTCATGAATTTGTGTCACTCTGATGAACCTGTTAACTTGCATACAAGCTATTAATTATTCATTTGTAAGTAATTATGCTGCTGATTTTTGCATCCTTTTTAGCTGCTCATTATGTAAACTAACCATGTTAACAATCCCAGTACTGATTCAGGCTTGAGATACAGCTCTCCATGACAGCAGCTAAAGGCTGTAAGATCAAAGATTTGTATAACAAAGCAAAAATTAATCATTAAAGAATAAAGCTTTGTAATAGATAAAATGAAAATCTTTGTTCATAACTATACCTGCTATATCTCATTCCACTTAAAAAACAAACAAACAAAAAAAAAACCACTAAGTTACAAAAAGGAGAAGTGGACTGCTAAATAGTTTTTAAAATATTTTTTCTGAAGAAAAGCAGTTGATTCAATTTTTTTTTTTAAATAAAGACTTTTCCAAGTAAATCTCATCTGATAAGGAGATATAAATCTTAACAGTGAGATAATTTTGAAATTGCATCTGGAATAATTTTCAAGAGAGTGGAGGCAACATCCAAATGTAAACTATCTTGCCTTGATGGGGTTAACTGCTTTCTTTCTCATTGTCTCACAATATTCTGGTAATGTACTACAGGTGAGCGGTTTTGCTAAGATGAACACAAAGGTCTTGAGATTATGGAAACATTCATTGAGGCCAATGAGACTAAGTAGGATTGATTTATCAGAGTGTGGTGATGGGAGAAGGATGTTTCTACCAAAATTCTATATATTTGAGGGACCACAGCAACTTACTTTTCTTAAAGGTGCTCATATGAGATGTGCACCATTCTACAGTCATCTTTAACTTGGAAGTGTTGATAGAAGACATTTCAGGATAAATACACTGGAAAAAAAAATCACTATATCCAAGAATGAGTTACCAAATCCATGCTAAATAAATGCTTGATTTAAATGCTGAGATGACAAAGCACACATGAAACCAAGATTCTATGACATGTTAAGAATTTACAAAATGTTTTAGTACAGAACATGGTTTGTAATGAAATACATAGAAAAAATAAAGCAAAACAGAAATCAGAGGGGGTGTTTGTGGTGGTGGTGGTGTTGTGGATTTTTTTTATTGTTGTTTTATTTTTAATTTCAGAAAGCAGAGTAGAGAGAATTACTGTACTGTTACTTAAATTCCACCACTCTTGATTCACAATCTTGTTCCTAGGTTTGTATTCATATTGTACAGTTAGGAACAGATGAGAGCATGTGAGCAAAAAATAAAAAAACCCACCACAAACAAAAAAACCCCAGGTCCTCCTCTTGGGGTGCTAATCTCCTTAAATATTCAAACTTCTTTGTATTCAAGTCCTTCACAGCTCAGTGGTTTAAGATGCGTGTTGGGCAAGGCTCCCAATGTCTCCAGAAATTCCCTGTGGGGGCAGCCCACAAAACAGGGAAAACTAGCAAACCACAGTGCATTCTTTTCTCCTTTTCCTTGCTAAGAATTGTCTGAAGTCCTTTTGCTTAATCAACAAATGAAAGAAATGTAAGATTTCTTGATCAAACCCTTATATACTTTGTGCGTCCTAAGTATTAGAGCTTTTTGCTTTTTCAAGTGTAGTCCTTGCTGAAGGAATGGTGTGGTGCTGTTACACTGGTAAGTGTTCACTGCACTGAGACAGTCCTCTTCTAATTTGCTATAACAGGCCTTTTGGGTAGCTGACAACATGTTTAAAGCCTTCAGTTGTACAAAAGAACTTAGTAGTTCAAATTACATAAAACTTCTGCTTTCTTTCTTTGGAACAGAGATACACTGAGAATGTATCCTTCCATTTAATGATAGAAGTGCTTTTGAATATATTTGAGCTACCATAGGAATGATGAATATTTGCTAATAATTGTTTCAGCATGGTCTATAATTCCTGGATTAGTAATAACTTTATACCATTTCTGGTCTATGTGAATAGATTAATTTGACCGAGCTGTTGAAAGACTTCAGCTACAAGGGTTATTTTAACAGTAGGAAATTATTTTTGAAATTGCTATATTTTTGGCAGTGAGGTATACGAATACATTAAAAGCTTACATAGATACTTTTGAAAAGTGATCAGTGGTGGAGATTCATCCAAGAACTATTACTAGACCACACAATGTACCTATCAAATGTACCTACCTTCCTTTTGCCTTAGATTCACCAGTCTTAGTGATATAATTAACAATCTTAAAATACGACGTTGCTCTGTGGAGTAAGCATAAGATGGTTAGTTTGTATAATGAATGGCAGTACAAGAAGAAAAAGTCTTCAGTATAAATAATTGGAAATGAATGATTAATGACATATGCACATACAAGTTCATCAGGTTGGCATGCATGAACATCTGAGTAGTTCGCAACTAAACTGATATGAATGTATGGAAGTTTAAGGTTATTCTTATAGTTCATGGTCAAAATACTGCTGTCTACATCAGAATTCTAGCTCTAATAAACTGAGTGGCTTGTGATTTTAATAAAACACCAAAGGTACGCTTGAGCTCAACCTATACTGCAAGAATCTCACAGGAATGAACATGTATTCATCATTTGTAATCTGAAATATATCCATTGTTACAAAACTGATACTATATCAGCACTATTTTATTGTTTGTTAACTTCATTTGTTTTTGTTTTTTTTTAGTAAGTACTGATGTTCAAATTTCAGGAAATAATCAAATGTGAATTAAACCTATTTTGATGAAGAAGTAGTAGAAGGTAATAGTCTGTAAAGTATAGATTCTGTAATAGTATATTGAGCACACTAGACCTTTGTGTTTTTTTTACTTACTCAGTTTAAGATATTTTGGGAGCACGGTGCTGATTTCCTGTGGCAAAAAGCCCTCATAGAATTATCCTGTTTGTATACAAGTCTAATGAACCCCTTGACTGAAACACAACTGACAGAAGTGGAGATTTTCCAATGACAGCTAACCCTTACACATGAATGAAAACAGATACTTGGGATACAACTTGTAAAAATGCCTCAGGTGTGAGAAAAGACTGAAGGTAAGCTCTTGTTACTAGATACTTCAGGAAATCCATCCAGTAGATAACTCTTGTGAGAAAGTCATCTTCAAGGAAAGCTTCCATTTGTGTTCATATCTTTCTTTACTCAAAAAATAAAGTATCATGGGACACATATTGGAGGGCAGTCTTCATTAGTTCCAATTCTGCAGTTTCACTGAACTACTTGTGGTTTTTTTTTTTGTTTGTTTAACCTGAATGCTTTGTGGTTTAATTCTATACCATCCAAATTCTTGGCAAATTATGGTAATTTTGTTTTCAATTTGTAAATATTTTACATTATTTTAATTGATGTTTCTGGACTTTTAAATTATTTGTGCATGGAATTCAACCTCGAAGGGTTTAAATTTGGCTCTTGTGTAAAATCTGATGAATGTACAGATGAATGAGAATGAATAAAAACAAAGATATAGATACAAATCTCACAACATAAACTGCTCCCTAAAGAGGAATTCTTTCAAGCAGTATCTTTCTCTGCTGAAGTCAATGGAGCTACACTAGTTTACACCTCCTGAGGATTTGGATACACACCATTAATACCTGATTCAAAGCCCGTAGAAATAATTTGCTTTTACCATTGCAAATTCACGGCTTGAGTTGGTACTTATGATCCTCCTGTTTAATGAGTTCTGACATATTTGTCACGGAGCTTGTGATCATTCCTTGCCTAAGGTAAAACTCTGCTGAACAGTTTATTTTCTGGGAAGTTCTTATAACAGTGCACACCTTAATGATTGCTGGATATAAACAGGTGATCTAGTTATTGCATTTCAAGAGATGTTGACTTCTGTTGTACAAGTTGTTTTTTTTCCTTAGAATGTTTTTGACCACCAAGGTCAAAACATTGGCGGTAAAGAGTGAAGTTATTAATTAGTTATTAATTGTGATGCACGAGTAAGAATAATAATGAGACCTAGTGCTTAAAATGTAAAACATATCACCATATTTTTTTTTTGGTAGTAACAATTGTAAGTTGTGATTTGTTCTTCCAACGGTTTAGGTACTTATGCAAAAAATGAATTTGTTTGTGATTTTTGCCCTTAGGAACAGAGGTCACTAAACACATTAGTGTCTGGAGACAGTGAGAAAATGGTCCCACTACTGCAAGAGGAAGTTATCCTGAATATTTACTAAAAGAGTTTTCAGAGCAGCAGAAATGTAGTATAAAATGAATAGTGGATGACTCAGCTTATGCACTGAAGTGATTTAAGTGGTTTTGATTATTTCAAAATATGAACACTTCAAATTCTGTCTTCTGTTGAACTTGCTCATGAATCTCATGAGACTGTAAATCCTATTATAACACTGGTGTATTGTGCTTTCTGGTGGGTTTGTATGTAGTATTTTGGCTCTTATACTTCCAGTCCCAGTACAGTTAGGCGTGGGTAACAATAAACAATAAGTTCCATGCCACAAACAGAGAGCTCGAGGAAATACAGATAGCTTTTCATAAAGACATTTTTTTTATTTCTTTTAGGAATTATCTGGTAATATGTGTCAATCACTAAATGGCTTATCACTGTTTTATCAAATTCCTCATATGAACACCTACCAAATATTTTTGAGAACTTTTAGTGTTGTTTGTTTGTTGTTTGTGAAACTGCTGGTTATTTGATTTATTGATGCCACTTTTGCATTCCTATCAAAAAGAAGAAAAAAAACATGCCTACGCCTTCCTTGTATCTTACTATACAGGACATATCATTCTCATCTCACTCCATCAAGCTGTAATGACTGTCTGTTACTGCAATAAAAAAAAAATTAAGAAATCAAATTAATTTGTTAAATCTTAGAAAGTATGTCTAACGAGCTGATGATGGGATGGATGATTTTGTCATTATATTTGGTTTATTCCTCCCATATTAGAAGCCATTCATTGTTGACAAGTTAAATTCTCAGCTGACTATCAAATGCCATCATCTTCCACTCATCACGCCTAGGAACTCATTGCCAAATCAAACAAATAGCATGATTAGAATGCTTTTCTTGTTTCAGTTGGACATTAGCAAGATATTTGCAGTAAATGTTGTTTTGATGACCTTGGTTTCACACAGTGAAAAAATGAAATTGACTCATTTTTCTTGTAAATTCAATGTGACAAAACATATCGAATTCTGTCACTTTTAAGGCTAAGTCTAACTTAATCAGAATAATGAAATTTAGAAAAATATAACTCTTAAAATGGAGGAACTGTAAGCATTGTGTTTCTCAGCTTTTCTTGATGTCATTCATTCTCTTTCAAGCCCTTTTCTAAACTCCTGTTGTATGCATTTCACTGTCCTTCCTATCAAGGTGTATAACAACTACATCCCAAGCTGTTATATGTCACTAAATTTTAAGTAGCTTAGGGAAGATGAAATATTTTTTGAGAGGCGTTGAGTGATGAATTTTCTTTAGTAAAAGCAATAAAATGTTTATGAAATTGCAAGGTTTTTACCTCCCAGCTCAGAGCTGAAAATACTGATGTGCCCAAAGAACATCTGACTTTTCTTGGATCTGCCAGTGACTGGATCTCATAATTAATTCTCTTTAAAGGAGGAGTTAATTTTACTTATACAGTGTAGTTTATAGTTTTAGGAGAATTAATTATACCAAAAGCTCAGAAGAGAGCATTTACACTGAATTTAATTGCTGAAATAATTTATGTCAAGAGTGTTTGGTTCCCATTGAATATCCAAATGAAAGAATTAGAGTCCAGGGAACTTGAGAACAGTGACTTTACAACAGCTATTTGATGATTTTCCTGGTTGCTAGGAAGCTTAGGAGCTCTGTTTCTACTGTAGCATTGCCAAAGCGTATGGTGAACAGGAGACTGGTTTGTCCTAATTTCTTGGCAGACTGCCATGTTGTCTGAAATGAATTGGAAAAAAGTGGGTAGTGACATGTAAGCTGTTAGAAAAGTAGGCAAATCTTCCTAAAACATAAAATGATTTCCCGAGAGACAATTTTTTTGAGTCAAATTGTCTTGTCACATTTGACAACTGTAAGAAAAATAAAACTGTTCTGGCTCAAGCTCATGGATACAAAGAATATCCTATGTTAGCGATAAGTTTTATTCACGAAGTTGTGGCATGATAATATCAATTGTGAATAGTTATTTTAAGAGAACTGGAAGATTATTACTGTTTCTATTATTCTAGAAAATTATCTTGTTACAGCACTTAAGATATTTGTAAAACTACAACACTAAAACATATGAGATTCTATAGGGTCAGCAGGAACAGCAAAAAAAGATATATGCCTTGTAAATCTCAATGTAGATATGAATATAAACACCTTGAATAAAGGCATGAACTTACTAGGGAAATATAAATGATACTGATAATATTCTGCAGAGATCAACAAAATACCAAATCTGATAAATTCAGTATTAGAAAAAAAGATCAAAGCAAGAAAGGGCAAGAATACAGTGAAAAATGATTTCTTACATATGAAGTAGCTGAAGAGTTTCATAAACACTTCTTTTTGATTGGCTTTAAAGTGTCACAAGTGGGACTGAACTCTAGACAAGGTCGGGATAGAGGGCATATATAGAAAGTTCTTTCCTTTTTAATGATCTTAGTGTTCTCCATGTATTTTACACCTCAGAAGATAAGAGAGAAATTCCCTTGTATGCTTTTTCTCCTTTACTATTGCCAGAGGTCACCTGTAGCATTGCTTCTGGAAGTAGACCTTCAGTGGAATAATTTCCAATAGGCATAAATCTTGTTTTATTAGAGTTGTAGTATAGGTCAGTTTTCTAAGAGATGTTTTTAATTATATATCAGGTGTAGATTATTTAGGTTTAGAAAGGTACTTTGAAACTGAAGTTTCCTTTTCTATTAATCCAAAGTGAGGAACGTTGAAAATATGAAAATGTCTTTACCACTCTTTATTCATTACACTTCTGCTGTGGACAAGGTTACAATAACAAGGGTCGAGCTTCGCACAGATTAATAGCTCAAAATAAAATGTTACATATTTTTCTGCATAAACACATGTATTGATCCTCTTTTCCTGATGTTAGATAGAATGATTTCAGTCTTCACATGCCTACTCCCTTAAGAATAAGAGAGAAAAATATTTTGTAGTTCTTATAAAAATTTGGGTGCATTTGAACTAGCAGTCTGTCCATGTCTCTTAACTCTGAAGAGATGCAGCACTGCTGAAAACCACTTATCCGTCCTGCACAGTGTCTGGAGATGGGAGAAAGGAGTTTGGAGATGCAGATACCGTGAGAAAGAAATTGTTCACATAGCTGGAGAGAAAGCTCAAGACTGAAAGTCTCAAAATGATCTTGAGTTTTAAAAGCTTGCAGAATTTGTTCTGGGCATTGTTTTGTTCAAATCTGCCTGCCTGAGAAATATTAATTTTTTTAACTTAAGTTAAATTCAGGATAAACACTGAAGACATTAAAGAATGAAATCAAAGTTGATTAGAACATTTAATTCTTTGATAACCAAAGTGTTGATCACAGTAAAAAAAGAACAAACTAATTGAATAGCTCATTAATAGGTGTCCTCAACCTTTCCTTTTTAAATCAGATCTGAGTTTTTACACTCTTTATTGTAATACTCCCTGTGTGCTAGAAAGACCAAGATAGAAAGGAAGGAAAAAAGAAAGGAGAAAGGGAGAAAAAGTCTTGATACATCTATGAGCATTATCAGTTGTTTTTTTTCTTTGCATTACCTGATTTCTTTGTGCCTTACAATTCTTTTTTCTTTCCTTCCAATACTCACGTATATTTGCTGTTTACCAGAATTTGGTAACAACTACAGTTAGAGTCAAATATCTCAGTATATTTGACAAAGAATTTTGCTTCAAAGGCTGAAGTAGAGAGAATGAGAACCAAATACTTTTCCAAACCTAGGAGGTGAAGCCCTTAGAATAGCTAGGAGAGTCTGTGCTGTCGGCTTCAACTGTGACTTTCGAGGGAAGGAACTTTGACTGAGAAAGGCATGTTTCTTTTTATCTTCTACTTTTTATTCTCTTTTCCCCTTTATGTGTAGTCTGCCTTATACAGAGACTGAACTAGGCTCTAGCAGTAAGACTAATAGTGCCATCTCATATATATTCCTGTCTCTACCCACCAAGGGCACTTCAAATTCTTGGAGTGAATAGTTGAAAGGAAGGAAGACTAGAAAAGATAGTTAAAATTGAGATCTATTGAAGATTGTTTTAGGGAGGTTCACCAGATGGCACTGTTTCATATAGTCAAATACACTTTTTCATGATAAACAATGTAATGCAAACAACGAGTTTCTTGAGGGCTGACTCAGTGGTTTCAAGAATCAGGTTTTTTCAACAAAGATTTGCTTAGCATCTTTGAAATTCCCTTTTGCCATCATCATCCAGGCTGAAGTAAGTTTTCTGCAAGTGAATGCTGTGCAGCATTCAGCCTCCTCCAATAGGGACTCAACAGCTGGCTATTCACGGGCCTCTGCTCAAGGACTTGTGCAAGTAAGCAAGAGATAATAGCACTATTGATGCTGTGGCTCTCTGGAAAATACATCTTGCTCTAAGTGCTTCTTCCTGTTGTCATGACTTTAAAAGTGTAAGGTTAACAGGTTGTAAAGTTAACCAGTATATAGAGAAGTCAGGCTAGTAAGAATAGTCAAACAGAGGAAAGGTGCTCACCAGTGTTGTAGGCTCGCAAGACTCCAGAAGGAACGATCTCCAGGAAGAGATCCTTCCTTCATGGAAGTCAGCCCTTAAATGGGGTCTAGGAGAGGTGGAGCCTGGCTCCACCCCTTCCAGGCACACAGGTGAATTGCTTTCACCTGTGCTCCCATG
>JACDJE010001267.1:0-11343 GCA_016647715.1 Pavo muticus | reverse complement strand
GTCGCGATGTGTTGGATCTCTGTAATAGGAAAGACTCACCCTTAGTTAACTCAATCATTGGTTCATGCCATGAAGGGGTGGAGTGTATGGGAACTGTTGAATCACAGCCTGAACCTCTGATTGACCACCTGAGGCAAGCACTGAGTCAGCCATGGGAGCCCAGGTGAAAGCAATTCACCTGTGTGCCTGGAAGGGGTGGAGCCAGGCTCCACCTCTCCTCGACCCCATTTAAGGGCTGACTTCCACTGGGGAAGGGTCTTTTCCTGGAGAGTGTTCCTTCTGGAGTCTTGTTAGCCTATGTCACCAGTGAGCACCTTTTCTGTTTATTTAACTATTCTTGCCGGCCTAACTTCTCTGTATACTGGTTAACTTTACAACTTGTTAACCTTACAACCTGTTAACTTTACGTCCTGTTAACCTTACGCTAACTTACTTTCCTTAATTCACACCCGTGCAAAATTATTGAGGAAAAAAAAGACTGTTCACCCACTAAAGCTGAAATGGAAAGTTTTAGAACTATCACTTATGGATTCCTTTTGCTAAACTAATATATTGGTTCTTAAACTAATGTATTAATCCCTGTTGTTAAGCAAACCAACTTATATCAGGAGCCATGGTCCCAAACCTTGATACCACCCATCAAACTAAACCCATGAGTTTTCAACATGCAGCTTTTGCCCCATAATTCAAAAATTTTCTGAGGTAGTTGTTTCATTGCTTGATCCTGTGAGACTGACTGCATTATCCACAGTCCGGTTGCCTCTGTAGTCTTCGGTTGGGAGGATACCCAGAAGGTTGTCATGGATCCGAAGCAGCAGCAGTAGATGGTGATGGTACAGATAAGTAGGGCTTTATGACTTTGGCTGGAACCCATCGCGGACCTGCGCCTGTGGAAACACAAGCATAACCTCTTCCCCATTTTTTTTTTTTAATAGGGAAATCTATTATTATTATTTTTTAAATCACTGACATTACATATTCAGAACCAGAATTATGAAAGCCAGGCAGGTGCAGGTAAGATATCAGGGTACAAGCGGTACAGTTGTAAATATATATGTTTGTACACATTACATTCTTTAACGCCAGAAGATATTCAGCCTGTCAAGTTGGATTATACAACCCAGTATGAGAAAGCTTCCTACATTGTCAATGTACTGCACATGAACACACATCATTTTATAGCAAATACCATTTTCTAACTTAGCAACATGCATTCACCTTGAATATCTGCTTCTAGTCAATCTTTGACCGTTTTTGTAAAGAAGAGAATCTTCGTTTGGATTCCCACAAGTATCCTGTCTTAAGTAACTTAGCCTCCTCAACACCACCTACAAACCAGTAAAATCCATCAGCCATAGTGTTTTCTTTTAACAGAAAGAAAAAAGAAATCTGTTTGTAAGTGAAATATTCTCTGTCTTGTAAGAAAAACTACACTACTTGCTATAGAAAATTACAGCTTTAAAATCAGGAACCTGTTTATTGAAGTTTACTTCACATCTGCAAGGCGGTGTACTTTCACCACTTTCAGCTGTGCTCCTTATCTGAATCATTTGACTGAGTATCAGAGGAACTCAGACATAGCACAACTTTTAAACATACTTCCAATGTTGTTAGGCCTTCTCAATCAGCATACCATGATCTTCTATCTTAGAATTTTCTGGAGCATTGAGCAACTGCTATGACAACTAAAAGGTTCAGAAAAATCCAAACAGAAGCATGTCTCAGCAGCAGCTTTCCGCAGCTCCCACTCCCACATGCTGACGATGAGCACAGAGTGCTTGCAGTGGTGGATGAGCCACAGGCTCAGGGTCTGCACGCTCTGCTGCGAGTTGCTGAGCTCCGATAGCTTCCACTCCAGCGCCTTTTGTTGTGCAGATTCTCTCCAAAAGCCCATCCACATCATGTACTGAGTACTTGTCCATTGTGCCAAGGTCTTGCAATCATGAGGACAAAGAGTGTAACTTTTCATAACAGAGCTCAACAGATTACTGGTATAGGGGGAGCTGCATCAATGGACAAGGGAAGAGCCACTGATGTCATTTATCTTGACTTCAGTAAGGCCTTTGACATGGTACCCCACAACATCCTTCTCTCCAAATTGGAAAGATATGGATTTGATGGGTGGACTGTTCGATGGACGAAGAACTGACTGCAGAATCGTGTCCAGAGAGTGGTGGTCAATGGCTCAATGTCTGGATTGAGATTGGTGATGAGTGGTGTCCCCCAGGAATCAGTGCTGGGGCCAATACTCTTTAATATCTTCATCAGTGACATCGACAAAGGGTTTGAGTGCACCCTCAGCACGTTTGCTGATGACACCAAGCTGTAGGGTGCGGTCGACACATCAGACAGACGGGATGCCATTCAGAGGGATCTAGAGAGGCATGAGCGGTGAGCCCAGGTGAACCTCATGAAGTTCAACAAATCCAAGTGCAAGGTCTTGCACCTGGGTCAAGGGAACCACCATTACCAATATAAACTGGGGGATGAAAGGATTGAAAGCAGCCCTGTCGAAAAAGACCTGGGGGTAATGGTGGATGGCAAGATGGGCATGAGCCAGCAATGTGCCCTTGAAGCCCAGAAAGCTAACCATATCCTGGGCTGCATCAAAAGAAGCATGGCCAGCAGGATGAGAGAGGTGATCCTGCCCCTCTGCTCTGCACTGGTGATGCTTTACCTGGAGTACTGTGTCCAGATGTGGAGTCCTCAGTACGGGAGAGACACAGACCTGTGTCACAGAGTTATCTCTAGATCTGTGTCCATGACAGGGGACAGCAGGCCCACAGGCCCGCCAGCCCCCCCCCCCCCCAAAAAAAAAGTGTCAACGGTTTACAGTCAGTCCGGCTCGGCCCCATGTCTAATGAGGCAGGGGACTTGCGGACCCCCGCCCTGGGAGAGGGGAAAAAGGGGAAGGGTAGGGAGATAGTAGATGGGGCTAAAAACAGAGCAGTGGCAACGATCTGAGGAGGAATGTTAATTTACTAAATATGATCTCAGAATGCAAGATAATACAATACAATACAATACAATTGGAATTGAGGCCAACAAATCAAACAAAAATGAGAGAGAGAGAGTGTCCAAAACTGAGGCCTTACTCTATAGACTGCAGAGGGACCATGTGCTTCTCCACCGCTAACAAAGAGAGAGAGAGAGGCTCATGACCTCCCAGGAGCTTCACCTTTCTTCCTCTGGGTGCGAAGTCCTCTGGGGAATGCTGCTCCTCCCCTCCCCTCCCCTCCAAGAACCAAACACCCAAAAAAGGCAGTCCATGGAACCAGAACATTAACTCTTTAACTCCCATTGCTTTACATGATGTTATGATGTGGAATACTGACAACAAAAATCACAAAACCATGACAACCTGTTTGATCCCATCCAGAGGAGGGCCACAGAAATGATCCATGGAATGGAAGACCTCTCCTACGAGGACAGGCTGAGAGAGCTGGGGCTGTTCAGCCTGGAGAAGAGAAGGCTGAGAGGTGACCTGATAGCGGCCTTTCAGTATCTAAAGAGGAGCTACAGGAAAGAAGGGGACAGACTCTTAAGTAGGATCTGTGGCCATAGGGAATCCAGCTCCCGACATATTGTAAGGGGAAATAAGGTCTCTGTAGTACATGTAAAGAGCATGTTGAGAAAAGTGGTTTGGGTCTTTCAAGCTTCTGGAAAGGGCAAACTGAGGCATGGACTCAGATGTGAATGATCCAGATTGTTTATTGCAAGTTATAATATCCCTTTTATAGATTTCCAAGTTTCCTCTTGTAACTTTCCCACCCCTCTTTACATGTCAACAAAACATTACATGCAGACACTCCTTAACCGTGCATGCAGGTGCTTATCCTATCAGTCATGAGTCATTCCTAAGCACACGCTCTTTCTCCAATCAAGGTTGTTATTGTTGTCATTAATGATCTGTTCAGGCTGTATTAACCCTTTGTGAGACTGATCAATTACCTGATCAGGGCCAAGAACATGGCGATCATACAGCTTACTTGACTTTTTCTCTTCTGGAGGCGTCCTTGGTCCCCCGCATTCCTTCCTCATTCCATTTATCTTGCTCCACAGCTTCTGCTCTGAATAGTCTTTCTTGAATCCCCACATCTCCCCCTTTTTTTGTTTATCAGCAAACTATTAATGGCTGTTTACATGGGTGGATAGTGATAGGACAAGGGGGAATGGTCTTAAACTGACAGGAGAGGTTTAGGTTAGATATTAGGAGGAAGTTTTCCACACCAGAGGGTGGTGACACACTGGAACAGGTTGCCCAAGGAGGTTGTGGATGCCCCATCCCTGGAGGCATTCAAGGCCAGGCTGGATGTGGCTCTGGGCAGCTTGGTCTAGTGGTTGGCGGCCCTGCACATAGCAGGGGAGTTGAAACTAGATGATCATTGTGGTCCTTTTCAACCCAGGCCATTCTATGAATCTATGATTCTATTATTCTGTTAACATATTACAAAGTAATAGCACTAGTCATATTAATAATATAATCATGCCTTGTACATGGCATCCCAACTGCCTGACTTGGAGCTTTCTCCTTCATTTTGTTTAACACTTTGTAACAGCATTGCTGTATGCATTTGGGTTATCATAACTCAATCAAGGCTTCGATTGACTAACACGCTGAATGTAAGAAAAGAGACAAAGCAAGCATAGCATAATTGCAATATATGCTATTAAACCCATTAAGAAAAGAATGAACACATTTGGCCCATGGCCCAAGTTCCTGCAACCTGGAAAAGAATCCCAGAGGGTCCCATTCTGTGTGTACCAGTAACTGATTAGAGAAAATCTTCAACTTTTGTATACTCTGATGTACTGATTTGGAATGATCACTAGGATTCATACAACACATGCCTTTAAAATCCTCACAACCATGCCCTTGGGCTAATAATTGAAAATGAATGGCCACACTACTTTGTAAAGTTGCGTGCTGGATAGAATCAATATCAGTGGGCAAGCCTGCTAGAGCATCACTAGTGGCATTGCTTTCCTTAGCCAGCCAACATTCTAACTTGGTGAGTGTGGCTAAAGCTTGAGCGGTGCTGTTTCAGGGTACATTTGGATCTGAGAGACAGGATTTCTCAGGAGCAGAAGCAAGCAAACTATGCACTCAGAGCAGCACAGGGGGTTATGAGTTCTATCCAACATACACACACTCACACACACACAGGCATCCATTTTAGATAATTCTGTAAGCGGGAAGCAGAAACTCCCTAAGCAAGTACACTATTACTTACTGACCCTTGAGAGATAGCAAGCCACGGAAAAGGAGAGAGAAGGAACATGTCAGCGGTAGATTCGATAGGTAGTGCCAGCAGGGCGTCCCCTGCTTCAAGGTGCACTTTTTCTCTCTCACCCATCACAGATTCTCTCCTGCTTTTGTTCTCCCCAGAGTCTGCAGAGTTTTTTCCATTTGGACACTGTATCCACATGGCCAGTGCGTGATACAGAGCCCAAGTGGAACACCTGCTTGCAAAACAAGTCTTTGCAAAAATGAGATAAACTACCAAGGTCAACCCTCTCTAAAAAACAAGATATTTGTGGCTATAGCCACAAATATCAGTTCCTTTAAAACTTTCAGAATACTTGGTTCCATCCCAAGATCATTCTTCAGTCAGGGGGCTTTACATCACAGAATCACAGAATCACAGAATGGCCCAGGTTGGAAGGGACCTCTAGTATCATCAAGCTCCAACCCCCCTGCCAGGCAGGGCCACCAACCTCCTCATTTAATACTAGACCAGGCTGCCCAGGGCCCCATCCAATATGGCCTTGAACACCTCCAGGGACAGAGCATCCACAACCTCTCTGGGCAGCCTGTTCCAGCACCTTACCACTCTCATAGTAAAGAACTTCCCCATGACATCCAACCTAAATCTTCCCTCCCTCAACTTAAAACCATTTCCCCTTGTCCTGCTGTTATCTACCCTTTCAAAGAGTTGACTCCCCTCCTGTTTATAGGCTCCCTTTAGGTACTGAAAGGCTGCAATTAGGTCACCCCGCAGCCTTCTTTTCTCCAGGCTAAACAAGCCCAGCTCCCTCAGCCTGTCTTCATAAGGGAGGTGCTCCAGCCCCCTGATCATCTTTGTGGCCCTCCTCTGGACCCTCTCCAACAGCTCCCTGGCTTTCTTGTACTGGAGGCTCCAGACCTGGACACAGTACTCCAGATGGGGCCTCACAAGAGCAGAGTAGAGAGGGACAATCACCTCCCTGTCCCTGCTGGCCACCCCTCTTCTGATGGAGCCCAGGATACCATTTGCTTTCCGAGCTGCAAGAGCACACTGCTGGCTCATGTTAAGTTTTCCGTCCATCAGGACCCCCAGATCCTTCTCTGCAGGGCTACTCTCAAGGACTGCTCCTCCCAGTCTGTATAAATGCCTGGGATTCCTCCAGCCCAAGTGCAAAACCTTGCACTTTGCTGTGTTGAACCTCATTAGGTTCACCCGGGCCCACCTTTCAAGTCTGTTGAGGTCCCTCTGAATGGCATCCCTTCCTTCCACCATGTCAACCGCACCATTCAGCTTGGTGTCATCAGCAAACTTGCTGAGGGTGCACTCGATTCCGTTGTCAATGTCATTGATAAAGATGTTGAAGAGCACCGGTCCCAAGGCAGACCCCTGGGGGATGCAGCTCGTTACCAGCCTCCACCTGGACATAGAACCATTAATCACCACCCTCTGTCTGCGGCCTTTCAACCAATTTCTTATCCATTGGGTGGTCCACCCATCAAATCCACATCCCTCCAATTTGGAGATAAGAATGTGGTGGGGGACCATGTAAAAGGCCTTGCTCAAGTCCAGGTAAATGACATCGGTCACCTTCCCTTTGTCCACCAGTGTCGTCACTCCATCATAGAAGGCCACCAGATTGGTTAAGCATGACCTTCCCCTGGTGAAGCCGTGCTGGCTGTCTCGGATCACACGCTCATTCCTCATGTGATCAAGCATGTCATCCAGGAGGATCTGTTCCATGATCTTCCCAGGTACAGAGGTGAGATTCATCGGCCTGTAGTTCCCCAGGTCCTCCTTGCTCCCTTTCTTATAAATGGGAGTGATGCCCTTACAGTGGGGGGGGATTTACTGCCCTGGTCCCCACCTAGAGGTTTAGAGATGCAGGGCTCAGGGACGTGAGAAATATTAGAATCCTGGCTGCCAGTGAAGACCAAGGCAAAGAACTCATTCAGTACCTCAGCCTTCTCTTCATCCATTGAATCCAGTTCTCCTTTTACATTTACCAAAGGAGGTACATTCGTTTTGGCCTGCCTCTTCTGGACAATGTACCTGTAGAATGTCTTCATATTGTTTTTCACATCCCTCGCCAAGTTCAGTTCTGCCTGCGCCTTGGCTTTCCTGATCACACGTCTGCAAATTCGGACAGCATCCCTGTATTCTTCCCAGGTGACACGCCCTTGTTTCCAGAGCTTGTATGCACCTTTCTTTTCCCTCAGTATGCCCAGCAGGTCCTTGCTGAGCCATGCCGGTTTCCTACCTCCTCTGCCCGCTTTCTTATTCAGAGGGACGGAGAGCTCTTGTGCTCTCAGAAAGGCATCCTTGAAGAGTAGCCAGCTCTCCTCAACATCTTTGTCTTTAAGGACAGAATTCCAGGGGATCTTGGCCAACAATTCCTTGAACAGCCTAAAGTTCGCACTTCCAAAGTTCAGGGTTCTGACCCCACTCTTTGCCAGGCCCACATTCCTTGAGATCATGAACTCGACCAGGGCATGGTCACTGCAGCCCAGGCTGCCTCCAACCTTAACACCTTTAATGATCTCCTCCACATTGGTGAGCAGCAGGTCCAGCAACGCTTCACCTCTGGTCGGTCTGTCCAATACCTGAACCAGAGTTATCATCAATGGAATCCAGGAGCCTCCTGGACCTCTTGCAGCTCGCTGTGTGGTCTTTCCAATAGATATCTGGATGGTTGAAGTCCCCCACCAGGACAAGAGCCTGTGAGCATGATGCCTCCTGCAGCTGAAGGAAGAAGTCCTTGTCAACAGTCTCCCCTTGATCAGGTGGCCTGTAGTATACCCCTATCACCAGCTGGCCTTTATTAGTCCTGTCCCTAATTCTAACCCACAGGCTCTCAACCTGTTCCTGATTGTTTCTCAGAGAGAGCTCCTCACAGTCTATCCACTCTTTGACATAGTGGGCAACTCTCCCACCCTTCCTTCCTTGCCTATCCCTTCTAAAGAGCCGATACCCCTCAGTGGTGGTATTCCAGTTATGGGAGTCATCCCACCATGTTTCCATGATAGCAACAAGGTCATAACTTTCCAAGTGCATCACGGTTTCCAACTCGTCCTGCTTATTTCCCAGGCTGTGTGCATTGGTATAAAGGCACTTCAGCTGGGGTTTCTGTCTCACCACCTTTATAGAGGATCTAGGATCCCCTAGAACAGCAGCATCCCCAGCATCCCCCTGCCCTAATCCATCCCTTTGTACTCCACCCTCTTTGCCCATCAAGTTTGGTATGAGCCCTCAAACTACCCGCTCTACCCCAGTGGCCCTCATTTTGTCCCCCTCCCCCTTCATACCTAGTTTAAAGACTTTTCAATGAATCCTGCCAGTTCCTGGGCTACGATCCTCTTACCCCTTGGAGACAGGCTACTTCCATCTGCAGCCATCATGCCAGGTGCCGAGTAAATTGCCCCGTGGTCAAAAAAAACAAAATTCCTGTGTTTGCACCAACTTCTAAGCCATTTATTTATGAGGTGGTTTTTTTGGATCCTGTCAGTATCCTTCCCTCCCACTGAAGGTATAGAAGAAAAAACCACCTGCACACCTGTTCCTTCAACTACCCTCTCCAGTCCCCTGAAGTCTTTCTTGATAGTCCTCAGGCTTTTCTCAGCAACTTCGTCACTGCCACATCCCTGACATAGGTGCCAACTGAAGGGACCAATGAACTAAAAGATCTGTTGGGCATTATTCCAGAATTCTATATTATAATCGTATGTTGAATCAAAGTAAGATAACGTGTGCCTTTGTCTTGATTGATGCATGGTCATATTTTTAAAATCCTGATTAGTGGGATGAAAGAGAGTTAATCATTCTATAGTACAGGGTCTTCTGTTAGCTTTGCCTGGGATTCTTTTCCAGGTTCTGTCTCCAAAAATAAAGAAAAGGTTAATTGGTAGGCTAATAGTATCATGACTGGGCAGTACTGATAATGGGGTGCTGAAATTACACCAAAAAGAGCTATTCCCATAGATTCCAACACTGGTAACATCAAATCCTGTTCAATTCACATTTGATTCACTACTAAAAAAGAATAAGAAGCACGCAGCAGCCTAGATAATGCCTAATAGTTATAATTCTTGAGGCTGCATTGGTAACACAGGAAAATCACCCACTTTTGTCATACCGTTACCAGTGTTGTTGTTATTATATCATCCAGTGGGTAATCCTGCTGTTTTTGGTCACTCACTATGGCACCCATGAGTTATCTACAATACAACAAATTGCAAAAAAATACCAATAAGTAAGAAACACATAATCCCAGTCATTATGAGGGATGGATGCTATTCTCTGCCTTGAGATGAGGCCAAATGTATCACACTGGAACCTACTTAGGGCCAGTCCCTGTGGAAAGACAAGCATATCCACGACCTCAAGTTATCAATGGTAAGGGACATTCCCAATGTCCTGTAGCCATATTCTGAACATTAACCATTGGCCATTCCTTGAGCACTGAGGAGGCCTCATAATGATGGTCTACTCGAGTTGTATCTTTATGATCACCATTCAAAAAATTTAGCACAAGCAAAGCCTTACATAATCTTTCTTGTGGTGTGTCTCCCATACTCCTCCTTTTTTTTTGTTTATTAAGAGTACATTTCAATGTTTGATGAGCATGTTCAGTGATAGCTCATCCAGTGGGAGAATGAGAATATAATTACCTTACCTAGTGCCTGTGCCAATTCTACCCAGGTTGGAATGCCCCAGTCTCAACTTTACTCTGTTCAGCAGCTTTCTTTGTGAAAAACAACTTATCCTATGCTACATACAGAAATACTGGAGATTTCCACTGCAAAAACACAATCTACCTCTCACAGTTCCCCCTCTTTTTTCTTTTTACCCTTTTTGTGTTTTTGCACCAGACTACAAAACACTTCTAATATAAGAAAACTACCTTCCTAACCTGACTTTATGATTGAGAATAATAATCTTATCAAAATTAATTGTCTCGCTGTTCTCCATACTCTAATATATATATATATGATTATTATTAAGAATAACAATTTCTTCACCCTTGTCCGATTCATCCCAGTATGAATAAGTAGTAAGTCTTGAATCAGCGCATAATCAGCATTACAGGTTCTAAGCTGCTAGGGAATGTGGGGAAGATGGGGAAGTTAGCGATAGTAAAGAAAGAAATTCTGGCAAATGGTTTAGAGTGGGGATAGTCACCACCAGGGAATTCGGTGATGTCTTGTTGGTCCATGGCTGCAGTTTGGTGGAGGGGGTACCCATTCTTCCTCGAAACTCTTCGGGCCTGACTACCTCAATTATCAGGGGCATCATGTCCTGTTCATCATGGTGATGGTAGCTGTCGGGGTATCCACATTTTTGTTCATCAGGAGGAACAGCATGTCTGTCCTCTTACCACTGTGCTCATGGTAGTCAACCATTAACTCCAAAAACTTGTTGGGCAGGTCATGCCTTGGATGGGTGCCGTTGAACAGGCTTTGAGCCAAGCATTCTCCAGCTTCTCATGTCTCAGATGGGTGCCGCTGAACAAGTTTTGAGCAAAGCACTGTTGCCGCTTCTCACACCACCTGGTGGTGCAAAGCTTGCTATCACTGTCCCATGGTGGTTTTAAGAAAAAAAGGCATTGAGGGGAATGAGGGGAGGAGGGAAAGATGCATGTTAAAATCACATAAAGCAAAGGAGAAAAATGTGAGTGCCGCCAATGCGCATAACAGAACTTGCCTTACTCATGGATCACCAGGAGGCTAGGAAAAGTAATCTAATACCTAGACCAACTTTCAGACTCCTTGGGTAATTCAAGCTGAGCCAGTTGCCTCAGCCAGACTTTCACGTATAATATGATTACAAGCAATAAACACATCAATGTTAGGATTAATAAGATCACAACAGGGTGAAGCACAGAATTAAAAACTCCTCTTGCTGCTGGTGACCATCTAAGGAGCGTTTCCCTCCAGTGGTGTTCTCCATCCTTCTTCACCCTTTCCAGGACATGGTGTATCTCTTCTGTATCATGGTTAACAGTAATCGGAGTTTTTTTGTTGTTGTTTTTTGTCCATTATCTCGGATGCATTCTAGCAGTTGGTACAGATCATCATGTTGCAGTAATTTCTTTACTAAAGCAAGATTCATTCCAATTGGG